>JAUCBJ010003769.1:0-34313 GCA_032718475.1 Nemertoderma westbladi
ATAGTATTTCTAGAAAGTATTGCGAACGTAAAACAGTTTACACTGATCTGTCTCAGATTAGTCGCTATATCTCGGTAACAAGAAGTAGCTTACAATTTTTAAATGTATCAAAAAATTGCGCCATATATATTAAATAAGGTAACTAATGCAAAATAATATTAAATTCCACTACAAAGAAATTTAACAATTTCCACAAATGTTAACAAAGGTTTTTCAAAGTATAAAATTGCTATATTAATTAATAAATTATTTATTAATTATAGGTGTAATTTATTTACTGTATTTGTTTTAGTTTAAATCATAATGTATGTAAGAACAAAAACTGTTGAACTATAATAAAATAAATTAGTTTAAAAACCACAATATGACTTATTTTGACTTTTTGGGAACATGGGTTTTTAGCCAAATCTGATGGACTGGGATTTAGATGAGATTTTGCGTTACTCAGCTTCCTCCTATATTGTACCACCAAAATGAAAATAAAAATGGTTAATTGATTAAACTTATATATGTTGCACTGGAAAATAATTGGTAACTATGTAGAAGTGCATATTTAAGTTAGTGTATACTGTATAGTCATTGGACTACTGATTTGTTTGCACCAAATTTGGGGAAACCCTACCAATAGTTAACTTGTTGATATGTAAAATCCGTGTTGCGCAGGAAAAAAACATGAAATTGAAAGTGCTAATATGGTTTGATTTTTTTAAACTTTTAACGCCCTTAACTAAAGGTTGAAAACAAAAATAAACATTCTCACTTAGGAGGAGGAAGGTGAATCTATCTCTGTTTCAAATTGCATGCAATCTCATTACGATTTTTGAAAATTGCTGAATTCAATATGGAGATAGAGAATTTATTACAATGATATTATTTGCAATAATATCAATTTTCTATGTTCACATGACAACCACAGTAGATACATTCAGCTGTGGGTATTTATTAACTAATATCACATATAAATGTACTCTGCAATACTTTTATGGTTCTTTGATGTACATTTTTAAATCTTTTAATCTTTTTTGTAATTGCTTAAAATCATCCACTGAACAGTAACCAATGAGCATGCAGATTAGCCTTAAGTTTTCCCAGTATTTTAGTGATTTACTAGAGTTTTCCTAATTTAGAACTATCTATTATGATTACTTTTGTAGGTGATGGTGAATGGACGGATTGGCCTAATGATAAGAGCCTATGCCCCAGTCATATACCGCCTGAAGAAACTGGGAAAGACATCTTAGTGAAGTTGTGTGTGAAAAAGAGATGGGGTGGTGGTTGTGAAGGCATGGAAAAGCTAAACCCGTGCAAAGTTGACATAATGGCATTTTATAGTATGTAATGTTTTGTTTAGTATGTGGGGCGAGCCACGAAGTGAGTGAGCCTTAGCGTAGTGGTACCATTAATCAACCTGTCGTTCTGTCGTTCTGTCGCGTTTTTTTTCAGTATTTTATTTTAAACGTTAATAACTCGGCCAATCCTTGATGAAATCTATCCAAACTTGGTACACATGTTGTTTGGCAAAAGTTTGAAAATTTTCCAAGTAGAATTTGCGTGGGGCCTTCGTGCAGCATCAGTGTAACTGTTATTGTAGTTATAATATATTTATTTATCCAAAATTAACATGCGTTAAATTATTATTACTGTAGGATAAATCAGCTGGTTATCTGACAAATTTTGCAAAACATAGGGGCTGTCTGCCAATCTGCATGTACCATTTGTACCGGTACTGTCAGGCTGTACTCAATTCCTGAATCGAGAATTCTGCAATCAGTCAATACTGCAATACAGGTCAGCCGGTACCATACACTGCAGACATGCCATATCATGTAATCTAAACATGGCCCCGGAAACCCTTGCGGTGATTATAGTTTAGGCCTAATTAGCCTAGTACCGGTAATAATAATATAATAGTTTAGATAGTTCAGTAGTTACTGCTAATCATTCAGTCATTGGCACGGTACACCGTATTGCTGTACTGCCGTTGTAGTGCGCACCGTAGGTACCACCCATGCGTAGGCTGACTGTGCTGATTATGGTACTGTCAGACTGTGGTACCTAAGCTATATACTGTTAGGTATATTGCTGTATTGGGGTGGGGTTAGGAATAATCCATTTGTTTTAGCATTGAACTGTTGAATCCCCTTATTTATTATAAAACCATTGGAAATATTCACAAATGCCGCTCCATTACTGTCTGAAACGCTCCCGACAGTCCGATGTATCTGGACCCGAGCAGCCGAGTTGCTTCAAGAGGTGATTAATGGGGGAATACTACGGAATTGCTTGTTTGTCAGTACGATTCTATTTGGGTATTTACTACACTCAGACACTGGGAATACGGCGGTCGGTCAGATCGTAATGCGGGCCACTGCCAAGTTCATCATGCCTCACTCCGGTCACCCACCTTGGAGTGCGGTGGGAAGAGTCCCACTTACTGACTTACGTCGACGACTGGACGAATCGACGAGGATTGCGATCTGGGTTTAGCGGCGGCCCGGATCCTGGGATCGCCTGGGGGAAATGGTTGAACGTTGGGCAGACGTTATCGCACTGGATTACGTTCTCTGTGATGCGAAAGTGTGAAGCGAATTCGTTGTCGAATTGGGTTGGAAGCTGCGGGAATTCTACTGTTCTACGGGAGTAAACTGCAGCGGTCCGGTGACTACGGACGGATACTACTGGGATAAGCAGGTATTTCGATCGAGTTTCTCGTATTCTCGATGCTCGAGGCGGATAGAGAGTTGGTTGTGTTGGGCGGTGTTGTTCAATTCTATCAAACATATTAAATAATTGGTAAAATAATAAAAACACACCAGATAAAGATACTGAGCTTATGGTAAAGAGATAGGCCGAACTTACAATTTCCAAATAGATTGTTCATATTATTATAATAAATATATTTTTGGTATTTGATTTCAAGATAGGGGGGGGGGGGGGGGGGGGGAACTGGAAGCAATAAAAATTCATCCCTCTCCAGGGGAAATTGGACGCAAATAACAACAGCTGATTACTCTCAAAAATAAAACTGTAACCTGTTCTATTGTGTTTACTTTATTGTTTTGGTTAAAATAACGTGCCATTGTAACCTGCTCCTTTCCCAAAATTTAGAAATTAATATTGAGGCGGGATATTAATTCGCCAAGATGGGATTTGCGTCCAGTCCCACCCCCCTCCTATCTCTTGATTTCACTAAAAAATAGAATACATTGCATTTTACTGTTATAATTACTGTATTGAATAAAATAATTAATTGATTGTTTATTAAACCGTGCTAAGCACGTTGAACTGGAGCTCTAACAATTCCCCACTAGCAGCAGACAGGAACTGTAAAAGTCTCTGTAGAATTTCTAATTAAGCAATGCTCTTAGGTAACTACTACTAAATTTCAGATGAATCTGATCGTTGGTTCTATAATTACAGCAATTTTTACGTTTCTGTTAATTCGCCCCCTAGCGGCAGACCGGGGAACTGTAGAAGTCTGTCTGTGTGTAGAATTTCTAAATTTTTTTAAAGACTACAAGTGTACCAAGTTTGGTTCCATTTCATCCATGATTGACCGACTTATTAGCGTTCAAACATTCCTGCCACGAATAAAAGCTGCAGGAACTCGAGCGATAATTAATTTATTTATTATTAAATACTGTTTCAATTAAATTCTTTACGAAAATCTAGTCATCTTCTTTTAAATATGGACCCTGCATTCATGGAAAATATAATATTTGATAATTCATCACAGTCAGCCTACGCTAATTTCACAGCAAAGTCCTTGTCATGGCCTGTGTGTAGTAGGCCATGGTACCACCCTACTACCGGTACCGGCTGACCGGTGGCAACTAGCACTTGCACAGCAACAGCCCTACCGGCGATACACAGGTTGGAATTTATGTAGAGTTTGCTCAACAGTACAGATATAAAATAGTTATCTAAATTATCTATATTACTATTGACAAGTATTGAAATATATACCGTTATTCGTATTTGCAACATCTGACATTGGAGAGGTGAGAGAAGATGAATACCGACACTCAACAAAACCAACGCTTATCACAGGTCGGTATGGTTACCTCGAAACCGGCGCGACTGTCCACTCGAATACAACTTCAAAATACAAACGCCAACAATAAACTGAAAGCGAATCGAACGTCTTCAGAAGAATCTGTCATTTGGGACGAAGAAAAGGAAGCCAAAACCACGGGAATGGACCACAGCTAAGATTGAATGCTCCCATTGTCAGAGTTCCTGGACCGAAATTGAAACACCAATTGCCGATGGGCTTGATCTCTCAAACCAAAACTTCCTCTGCGGGGTTTGCGCGGCAGTAAAGATTGAAAGTCTGGAAGCTGGCATCCCTAGGTATTATTATTATAAAGAGCGTCAGCCTGCGTTTAATAAATATATTTTAATACAAAACAGGTCGAACGCAAAGAGGCTTATAATGAAGACGAGTACTGCATTGATTATATTCCTATAAACCACCTGGCTTTGTATATTGAACGTGCGTTTGGAAATAAGTTCGTGCTACCCTTCCGTGGGTGATAGATGTCGCGGTTATGTATTGGTGGGTGGGAAGGGAGGGGGGGGGGGGCGTGCAGATTAAAAGGGGTGAACACGTACTGTCCCCCTTTCTTTGATTAATTGGTGGTGTGGGTTAATCTCTCATAACCTGATTTTGTGATACAGTCGCACAATTTTAATTTGTATCTCATAACTGGGCCTCGTGCTGCGCGAAGGCCCCACGAACGTGTAATGTTTTGTTTATGAGTATTTTATATTTTATAATTATATTATGGGCTGTCTGTGTAGTTTGCACAAAAGTTTATTAGGGAGCACTTGAAAATTAAAGCTGGAAAATTTTAGGAGCATTGATTAACATGTTATGTAGGCCAAAAATATAGACAAAAAATTGTTCTATCAGATTTGTGTATGTTACATATTGTTCCTTTTGCTAAAATGATCATAACAAATTCTGGGATAATTCATTTATATCTTGAGGGAGCATAAGTAGAAACATCGTGATAGCTACAATAATTTCCTGAGGAATCCCATATCAACAACTCTGAAACAAACGCAGTTGGGAATCTGAAATTTTTTGACATTTCCTAAAATTATTATTGTCTCCATAATAGTGAAAACGGTTTTTAATAATATTGGGAAGTTTTCGAGTTATAGCACCATCTTTTAACCCTACTTCTGACTTTTTATTGAGACGTTTTTTAGAAAATTACATTTCATGTAATATGATTTGTAACATCTATCATTTTTTATTTACACCGGTTTTTTTTAGTTGTCGCTATTAGATGGAATTCATGTGACGGGATCTGAGTTGGCGAGGATCCCGACGGGTGTGTGTGTGTGTGTGTTCGAGTCTTATGGATATACACGTCACCACGTCCGCTTAGCTGCTGAGAGGCTGTTGTAATTCTGAGAAGGCCGAATAAATAACTGAGTTTTATAGTTACAGTTGTTGGTAATGTTAGAATATTAATATAGCACAATCAGTTTACAATAATAGCATGGTCAATGACGACGACGACGGTTAAAAACCGTGTGACTTCTACACCTCTAAATAGCCAACTAAAGGCACAATTAATATGAGTAACGGTTATATTATAATTACACACGGTAAACTCCTAGCTACTTTGACCTAGCCAATGAATGCGCTCTTAATTGATGGTAATTCGCCCCACCATTGGCTGATCTATCTTTCCTGGGCCAATATGCTAGCATCTGCTCTGAGGTTAGCTGTCATCTCTCCCGCAGGCTGGCAATGTGTATTGCCAGGGTGTGTCGCCATGTGATATTATATTGCTAATATCACATAGCCGAACGTAATTGGTAAATCGCCACTTTCCCCATTTTCCGCTGGGTGGTGCAGCGAATTGGATCCGCTAACAATTCATATAAAATAAGTTAAAAATGTCAAACTTGTAATGTAATGTTTTTTTCGGCGGGTACGAAATTTTGTTAAGTTTAACAAGTAACTCCTAGAAAAACCGCCAAGTAAAAATTACAACATTGTGTTTCATTATATCTTTTATATTTGCAGCATTTATTTGTCCACCTTCATCAGCTCACTGGCGATTAAACATAGAGTATGGTGCGAATGACAAACTGGGTAAACAAAATGGCACTATGAAAGCAAACCCATCATTTGGTCCAGGACCAGCAGGTATCGATAACCAGGCAATGAATTTCCACATTGGGTATGTTTCAGTTCAACATGGTAGAGAATTACTAACTGAAACATTTACTATGGTAGCATTTGTGAAGCTTATGGTAAATCAACCTGGTCCGATATTTGAATATGGAAATCCCACAGCCCATGGTTCCCATTTCTGGTTATTTCCCTCAGCAACAAACTTAATGTTTAATCCTGAAAATTCGATTTCACAATTACTTATAATGGAAAATGCAATAACTGTTAATGAATGGTATTTGGTGGCTGTTGGAGTCAATGCAGTTGATAAAAAGGTGATGTTCTACAGTCAGAAAGTAGGAAATGTTGATCATCAGAAGATGGAGTTTGATACACCATCAACAGCTCGAAGTACAGTAGATACTAAGAACACTCTGTTGATAGGAAGACGAGAAACTGATGGAACTGCCTTTAAAGGATACATTGCCAATGCTCAATATTACAGTTGTTATGTACCAGACGTTCCGATGGAGTCAATCTATAATGAGAGTTTACAATTTGAGATACAGATTGGTACAGAAACAGGTTTGTTATAGTAATTAAAATTAATGAATAAACAGGCATATAAAAATTTATATAAAATAATTAACTAGTTTCGGAATCAGAGACCAATTAAGAGGACAGAAAAAATATAGATTTACTGAGTAATATTTCAGCCAAGAGGCCTTTATCAAACTCAATTCAGAATATGTCACACAACAGAGAAGCACATGTCATATTTTTTTCTAAAGTGTGCTCATCTAATATGTGCTTCTCTGTTGTGTGATATATTCTGAATTGAGTTTGATAATGGCCTGGTCGGCTGAAATATTACTCAGTAAATCTATATTTTTTTCTTTCACCTTAATTGGTCTCTGATTCCGAAACTAGTTTATTATGATTAATGCGGTGACAAGGGTACGTTCTCACTAAAATATAAAATAATTGAAATTACATAATACAGTATAATTGATAATACATCTGCAGAGAGCTTTTGTAACAGAGTCTCCAGACAGTCAAAATTGCTGTCTGTTTTTGGCGCCATCGTCAGGATTATTGATTATTGATTATCATATTTGATTTACAAATCCATAGTCTTTAGTTAATTGGATAGGATTAGATTGATCTGTAGTCTGTACGATTGTATATGATGTACCGGTAGAGCTAGCTGCTTTACAGTACTCCATTAGGTCCAGAGTACGTAACATTTATCCGAAAGCTATCCTGAAAAGCTATGGACTTCTTTCATCTCACGTTTCCAATTGGCTCGAGTCCTCCCTCATGAATACTGAGACTTACAATCGGCTGCACCATCCGTATACTCGTGGTTGTACTGGAACTATGACTACCTCCTTTGTTGTCATAGAACATAGTTCTCTCATAGTTCAAGAGATAGTTCTCTGGAGTTGCTTCAGTCTCAATCAAAGCATCTAAGATATCCTGAGTCGGCATCCAACTATTCTCAATAGCCTTGGAATCCTTCAACTCTACTATCTCTCCCCAGAATGGTAGAATATTCTCATCGGTTTCGAAAGTAGCATGACAAACCCAGATTACTAGTCACTCAACCAACTGAACAACGTTCCTGTAAGACAAGGTCCTCCAAGGTTCTACGTCAACTCGTATTGCATTACCCTTGACGGAATGTCTCTAACAAACATCTTCTGAAAATAACTTCTAATGCACGCCGTGTTGATTTCACCTTCTGTAGAAAACGTATGCTATCTTGTGATTCAGGATGGTCCACAAACTGTGGTGCATACAAATAACTAAAATTCGCAGACAGATAGAACATCAACTCTGGCATCGATGCTGCCCTCAGTTACTCTGCAATGACCCTGCCAAGGTCGGCACGTCTCCCTATCAAGAGCAGATTCATATATTCATTCACTGACACTTCATTTCTTGGTGCATTGATTATATCCCTTCAACATATGATCATCTATCATATTAGTCTGTGAAATCAGATCATACCAGGTTGGGGTTGGTCCCACAGAGCCGACTCTGATCATACTCCCTCAGCATCTTCTCAAACTGCTTATACACCCGGTATAATTCCATAGCACTTTGCTGTTCATAATCATACCAGGTTCCAGGTAATATATTGCCGTAATCGGGTGTAAACTCATCAGGGACTTGGGGCACCAATTTCTTTTTGCCTGCTCTCATTCCAAACATCAGTTCATCAAATCTTGGATAGTTACCGGTATACCTCCTTATTTGTCCAAGGTACTGTCACTGAAAATCAATTTAATTCTAATTTTGAGAATTCCCCCTCTGTAACAATGTCGGTTTTTCATTTAAAATGTCGTTGCTTGCCAAAAATCTTTACAGCTATTACATATTATTTATCTTCACTGAATCATACTTTCGAAGTACTCACTTTTACGGAAACATTTTTATCCAAAGACACACCCACTGATTTACTGAAAATTAATGGTTATGACGGTCTGTTTTATGATTGCCGGGTTCTGCCAAAAACAATGAAAATTAGTAAGAAAAAACTCCAAAGAGCGGCGCTGCAATTTATTTTTAAGAATCTACTAATTTTGACATTAAACCTGAGCTAAGGATTGAGGGTTTTGAAAATTCATGGGTTCAACTACATCGACCCAACAAGAGGACGCTTGTAATAGGCACAATCTTTCGTCCAAATTCAGTTGAGCTACCATATTTCCTTACCAAACTTGAAAAAACGATTACAGATAAATCAAATTGTGATATAATTTTAACGGGGGATTTTAATGTAGATTTATTAAAAGCAACAAAAATATTATATTCATATTTTTACAAATATTACTTCTTCGGTTTCTCATTATTCCGGTACCTTTTTTACTAAAGTTGGCACATCAGATCATCAGGCTACGTTCATCACTTTTCAAAATTATCACAACTATTTTAAAAGTACCAAAACGACAACTTTTTTTGATTATTCAAAATTCAATTGTGATAATTT
The DNA here is from genome assembly GCA_032718475.1 of Nemertoderma westbladi. NCBI lineage: Eukaryota > Metazoa > Xenacoelomorpha > Nemertodermatida > Nemertodermatidae > Nemertoderma > Nemertoderma westbladi. Next base: position 9,132 of record JAUCBJ010003769.1, read on the forward strand.
TCTTCATGATCTAAACTGCCTGGATACGTGGACGTATACTGACGTGGACGTACATTTCTACTGTTGGTTCAAATTTATCCCAGGAAATAGCCAAACCTAATCGGTCTCCCGTATGGTATATCTCACATAATGTGAGATATGCCATAAGGGAGAGCCCCCCCCCCCCCCCCCCCAATCTTTTGTACTAACAGAAACATCATCCTAAACAACGACAACAAGCCGACAACGACAACGACAACAACAACGACGCAAGCTCTCCTATCTATGCTTGAAAAATTATATCAAACACTAGAAGATAAATTGTATTCCTGTGCTATTTATATTGATCTTAAAAAAGCTGGATCATTCTTTCTTATTCAAAAAATTACAAGCATACGGTATTCGAGGAATTCCACATATGTTATTAACTGATCGTGTTCAGGTCACTGTAGTCGATAATTGTTTGTCATCTGTAATGCCACTTGTCTGTAGAGTCCCTCAAGGCGCCACTTTATCCTGTTTACTATTCCTCATGTACATCAACGACCTTCCAAATGCCTCCTCTCTCTTTACCACTTTATTTGCCGATGACACGACTCTTTTTTCACAAGATCAATCTATACAAAATCTTATTAAAAATACAAATATTGAACTAATTAAAATCAATAATTGGCTTATTGGCTAATTCGCTTTCGCGTAATGTTAAAAAACCGAGCATACATTTTTCAGTAATGGAAACGGTAGTAATTCTAATAGTTCGCTAACAATAAATGGCCTATATATCAAGCAAACAGACGTGGCAAAGTTTCTCGCAATCTGGTTGGATTCAAAATTATCCTGGAAAATACATACTAGAGACGGGCCTAGCGGCCCGTAAAGCAAGTCGTAGGAGACAGTACGAATCAAGTAAAAGCTTTTTGTTCTGTCTGATAATCAATTAGTGTGAGGGTAGTCCCGGTGGTGTACGAGAAATTTTCTAGACAACTTCGAACTATAATTATTATGTTGTAATCATCTAATGAATTATAAAAGCTGTTGTGATTATAGAAGATAGAGCAGTTAGCGAAATGATTATTTTGTTCTATAGGATAGAGTAGTCAGAGAGTTAGAGTAGTCGAGTCGTTGTTTAATAATAATAACAGCAGTTGCCATGAATTCAATATATACAATCGCGCAAAAGAAGTGATAAGACAAATTCGTTCTTATTTTTGTAATAAATAAAACAGGTTGAGATGTTTCAATGTAAACCGCGATTAACAATTTACACTGTTCAATGTAAACCACGATATTAATTAAATATAACAATTATATTATTATTATAACAGATTTTTATATTTCAAACTATAATGTTAGCCTTATGGAGAATCATTATGAGGCTGAGTAAACATTCAGCCTTATAAGCATACAGCCTCCACAGTATTAATGTTGGCACAGAGATTTCAAAATAAAACAATAATGCGATGAGAGCATAGTACAATACACTGTGTAGCCAACACACTGTTTAACTAACAGTCATTTAGCTTGCACGCCAATTAATTACATAGCAAGGATGCTTTGGGAAGAGTTATTCAGCTGAGACTGCAATAGCCAACTAAACCAGTTAATGTTTTGTTTGATTACTGTCTGGGTTGTAGAATAGAGTGATAATAAAACTTGGCACACAAAGTACTTCTTTGTTAGTTGCCCTTCCTATTGAATGCATTACCAGGCCATCTCTATACATTTTTCATGAGTGCCAGCTGGTGTTTTATCATTGCGCCTATGGCAATTTTAGTGTTTTGGGGCTATTTTTCGAAATAAATCAAGTCGAGATGTTTCAATTTAAACCGCGATTTCACAAGTACCCTTAGAAATCCATTTTCATGTTCCATGCAAAATTTCATCAAAATCGTTAGAGCCGTTTTTGCTCTAGGTCAGTAGTCAGTAGCCTTTTTTTCTTACAGTAATCAAGTCTAACGACTTGCTAACTAGTGACGGGCCTAGCGGCCCGATAAGGAACCGACTTTTTATTTTAATTTAAAAGTGACAACGAGAATTAGTATAGAACTAATAATTATGTAAAAATACAATCATATTTCATACAATAATTATTAATAAATTTGATCTATTATTAGTTGCTCAATTCTAGAACAAAATCGACCTGCAACTAGTGAAGACCTCGTTTTGGAATTTCGAAACCACGCTGGTGCGATGCGCGATATCGTGTTTAGTTAATAAATTGAAAACTCCATCAGTTCATGTGCAACCAGTAATAAGAAATCGCGATAAATGTAATTAAATAAAAATTATTCTAGAAAAATTTTCCTCAAAAAGTATGAAGTCTTGGCATTGGTGACGCGAAACTAGGCTAGTGAGATTCAGGATATTGCGTTTAATATAAAAATCGAAAACGCTATCGAATTCCGTAAAGGCGTTAATAAAATACTGCAACTTTTTTGAAATTTGTAAAATTCTAGAACTAGAAAAAATTAATTTTTGAACGGCGCTGTTTGGGGTTTCGAAACATGGATAGGCTGAAAGAGGACATCGAATTAAGTTGAAAAATGAAAACCCCATCGAATTTGGACAAAGCGTTCCGGAGTTATAGCGGATCGAAAAAAAATGACCCCCCCCCAGTCGCCAAAAATTTACAGTAATTTAAAATTTTGCAAAAAAAATTTTTTGCGTTATTTTTGATGGCGAATCGATTGGCAGTACTGGCCACGAAAATTTTTTTGTTGAAATTTTTGGTCAGAAAAAAAAACATGGAAAAAGTATATTTTTAAAAAGATTTGATGTCTTTGCCTATGGTCAGAGAATGATCCAACTCTGTAACTTGGCAATCGCTCAAATCCATTCAGCTGAATGGCACAGTAGAGTAAACTAAAGTAAATTCCCTATACAATGTTCTGAAGGGGAGACTGACAGAGAGTAATCCAACAATAAAACATTTTTGCAATAATGTTGGCATTAATGTAGCCAACTCACTGTGTACGTAACAGTCATTCAGCTTACATTAGCAGAGTGAGATATTCCCATAGATTGCATTGGGAAGAGTAATTCAGCTGAGGCGATATTAGATTTCAAACTAAACCAACCCGTTAATGTTTGCTTTGACAGAGAGTGGTGGCCTATACAAACAGTATGGGTGTACTGAGTATAATAATCTTGGCAACCTCATCGATTTATTACTAAGCCTTCTGTAGAAATGCATTACATAAGCCATTTTTCATCAGGACACCAGCTGTCATTGGTGTTATTTTACCATTGCGCCTATGGCGTTTTTTCGTTTATGTCCATTTTTCGAGCCCACGGCTCATGGACGAAATAGCGGAACATACCAGGGACCTTAGAATCGCGGTATCTAGCCGCTGTGAAAATTTCATCAAAATCGTTAGAGTAGTTTTGGCTGTAGATCAGTCAGTCAGTCAGTCAGCCAGCCAGCCAGCCAGTCTCGAGCAATTCTTACAGTAATGAACCTCTCGGTTCCTAACTAATTATAATCAAGTCTAACGACTTGCTAATTAACTATTTTAAATATTTAAAAGATATAACGTACGGCTGGGATCTTTTACAAACTTAGGCATATTTTCCCCTCACTGATATTAAGCGTCTATATTACTCCCTTTTACATCCTTATCCCTATCTGCTTTACGGCCTTATCTTGTGGTAACTTTATGCACATTGGATGACCTAACAAAAAAAATATTCCCAGCACCATGTAATCTACAATTGGCAGGATGTAATGCGGTTTGCCGCTTTAATAATGTTTTGCCGCTTTTCGTCAAAATTGCACCTCCAAAATCCCTACCACCCATGTGACTTTCGTGAGATTATCCGTATCTTCAAGGCCGATGTCCTTGAGAGGCATCTTAAGAAGGCACGGGCTGTCCATCTTGCTTATTTTCTCCATGAGATAGCCAAAACACAAGATTGTATACAAAATGGTCCTCACCACAAAAGCAATGTCATGCATAGCGGAGGCAGCTTTGCCCAAGTCTCAAGCTTTCTTGGGTGGACCAATATTATATAGTGTCTGGTTAGAGATGTGTATAGATAGATAGATAGATATATAGAGATTACATAAATATTCTGGAATTATAGATTTTTCAGTTTGAAAAATATTTGAATGCAATTTGATAGTACATGGTCAAATTTTTACTACCAGTCAACACCCCACCCAAATGAACTTTCAGCCATGTTCAAATGCCATCCTTCATTTTGTAGCACTCGGATAAAGTTCTGCCTGATTTCGCCAAACAGTGCGACCAGCCAGCATGTTTCAGCTTCATGTGTGCAGACTAGTCCTTTGTACAAGATTGGGCTTCACCTGATTAGGGAGTTTGTCAAGCTTTGATTCTTTTTCAAAGGGGAAATTTATCTGGAAAAGTATCACACCTGACACTTCATGTTTTATTACCAGCAATTGGGATTGTTGTATCTCGTCGAGAGATAACCCTACATTTGTTATTTCAATTGTTATTTATATTTACAGTTATTGATGAAGCTTATATTAAAATGACTGGCAATGTTTATTGGATTTATTTATTGCCCTCATCGATACCAAGAAGAACAATAATAATAATCTTTCAACGACAGCTGTGCATAAAATAGTTTACTATCGATTTATGAATCAAAGGTGTTGAGTAGAAGATATACAAGTGGACCCCAACTGGTACATTTTTTTATATAATCGATCAATAAGCCCACTTTTATGCTTGGATAACAAGCCCATACCAAATACAAGGTTATATTTGTTATTATGTTACTATTGTTATTATTAAATTACATCACGCAACATATTTAAAGTGATTAATAATCAGCCCATATCTACCATGGTAAATTATCACACCCAAAGAAATATGGCATACTTGCACCTAATTTGATCGAAAAAGTTTCCTTGCAGCGGTATTACGCTACCATTAAGCGGTTATAAGTAAAAGATGAGTAATTCCTGCATGAGTATTAGAGCGATGCATTACATTGGGTTATAAATGCAGGAAATATATTGACTTTCAGAGGTAGAAGAATAACAAAATTTCCTAATTAACTTGTTTTAGCACCTCTAAAGCGTAAACACCTCTAATTAATTTCCTAATATCAAAATCATCGTCGCATCTGTCGTGTATAACATGGCGGATATAGGGAAACAGATTTGTTCTAGAAAGTACTCGAACGCAAAGGAAAAATGTACAAGTTGATACAATAAGATTTACTAAATAAGATTTTTTGAAAATTTTATAAAAAAATTTTTTGTCATATATTAGAAATTCCAGAATTGAAAATATTCTATTTTTTTCTATTGATTGTAATCGAAAACGGTTTCGAAATTTTGAATCAGCGCATCAATATTGACCAGAAAACGTGTTTTCGGACAAAATTTTTTTTGCGCGTGATTTTTGGCCAAATATAACAAACGCTGATATTTGGTGAAAAGTTGAGCAAGAATAAATGGTTTAATAAGTAATTGGACCAGTTTAGATAAAAATCTCTTTTGGACTAAAACATGTTAAAGTTTAAAAAATAAATAAGCATAGAATTTTAAGAAAATTAATTTTCCCCACAGTGGTTTTTTTAAGATTTCGTGATTTAGTACCAGTACGAGCCTGAAAGGGACTCGAAACGTGTCAGAAGCTGCCTACCATCGCCCAACACGACTGACACGGAGCGGACAGATTGGGTATCAAAAGTTGGTGGGGTGGTTAAAATCTTATAAAGTAAAGTCAGTAGTCCTATAAAGTAAAATACTTATCTGTCATTTGTACTGTAGGTTTATTAACTCTTATGAATATTTGGTGTTATTAGTAGTAGGGTCTTGGGCGGCTCTGCGACAGTTAGACCACACTGACACCCATTGGGTGTCATATGACACCCAATTATCACCCTATGGGTGTCATTGGGTGTCATTGGCGCCAGACTGTCTGGGTGACACCTCCCAATTAGGCTAATTAGACCCTAATTGACAGGTGTCATCAATTAATTAGTACAATTAAACCCTAACAGGTGTCATATGACTCCTAATTAGGGTTTAATTGATTATCCTAATTAATCAGACTGATTAGCGCCCTGACACACAATGGGTCATCAGTGTTGTCTAACTGTCGCAGAGCCGGCTCAAGAGGGTGTCATAAGTGACACCGCAGCTCTTTTATTCATTAATACTTATTTATTTATATTTAATTTTAAATTAATTAATTGTACTTTATTTTAGATTTACCAATAATTAGTTTTATATATTGGTTTCTATATGACCTCATTGACTTTCATCTCGTTATACTTAGCCATAGGGTATACAGCTCCCTTACTGGTAACTAATTACTCTTATCTATATCAAGACAGCTTTATCGTTGACCTTTGACCTTTGACCCCCAATTAGCTTTAACCAAGCAACAGCTTATTAATAATAGTTGTATCCAAGCGCCCCACCCCCCCACCCCGTGACAGCTCTGATTACTAATTACTCTTACCTATATCCAGCCGTCTGCAGTTCCATAGTCTGCCGCTAGAGGGCATATGATCTGAAATTAACATCTTCTCTAACTTTGCTATTTTCATTCCGAATGGGTTTAAACTCGGTAGGCATCTACTACGGCATAGGCCATATCTTTTGCGGAGCCATAGAGTAGTATGAAGTTCCCCTGTCTACCGCTAGAGGGCGTGTTATTTAAAAATTAACATCTTCTCTAGCTTTGTTATTTACAATCCGCAAAACTATGAAGTTATATTGCTTAAGGGTTCTAAGGGGCGAGCCATGAGGCAAGATGTTTGAGACTTATTTAGATATATTATTACTTAATTTTGACCCCCCAAACGGCATCTACTACGGCATAGGCTATATCTTTTGCAGAGTCACAGAGTAGTATGAAGTTCCCCAGTCTGCCGCTAGAGGACGAAATGTCTCAAAGTGAAAACCATACGGTAGCCATGAATTGGTTACTAGGCAATAATACTGCATTTTGCAACGTTAGGCCTATTGCTGACCGAACGAAAACTGCCCTGGTTCATGCAGGGGTCGAACCCATGACATACGAGAGATGTGAATTCTACGCAACCACTACACCAAGGTGGAACAGTAACCTTCGAATTTGTTCGTTGACGTTCGAATTTGTAAGACTCTCATTTAAGACTTGACACAGACTATGCCTCACCGAGGCATAGACTATGACTCACTGAGGCATAGACTATGCCTCATTGAGGCACTGAGGCATAGACTATGCCTCACTGAGGCACTGAGGCATAGACTATGCCTCACTGAGGCATAGACTATGCCTCACTGAGGCATAGACTAGGTCTCACTGAGGCATAGACTAGGCCTCACTGAGGCACTGAGGCATATACTATGACTCACTGAGGCATAGACTATGACTCACTGAGGCATAGACTATGCCTCACTGAGGCATAGACTATGCCTCACTGAGGCATAGACTATGCCTCACTGGGGCACTGAGGCATAGACTATGCCTCACTGAGGCATAGACTATGACTCACTGAGGCATAGACTATGCCTCACTGAGGCATTGAGGCATAGACTATGACTCACTGAGGCATAGACTATGCCTCACTGAGGCATAGACTATGCCTTACTGAGGCACTGAGGCATAGACTAGGCCTCACTGAGGCATAGACTATGCCTCACTGAGGCATAGACTATACCTCACTGAGGCATAGACTATGCCTCACTGAGGCACTGAGGCATAGACTATGACTCACTGAGGCATAGACTATGCCTCACTGAGGCACTGAGGCATAGACTATGCCTCACTGAGGCATAGACTAGGCCTCACTGAGGCATAGACTATGCCTCACTGAGGCACTGAAGCATAGACTATGACTCACTGAGGCATAGACTATGCCTCACTGAGGCATAGACTATGCCTCACTGAGGCATAGACTATGCCTCACTGAGGCATAGACTATGACTCACTGAGGCATAGACTATGCCTCACTGAGGCATAGACTATGCCTCACTGGGGACTGAGGCATAGACTATGCCTCACTGAGGCACTGAGGCATAGACTATGACTCACTGAGGCATAGACTATGCCTCACTGAGGCATAGACCATGCCTCACTGAGGCATTGAGGCATAGACTATGACTCACTGAGGCATAGACTATGCCTTACTGAGGCACTGAGGCATAGACTAGGCCTCACTGAGGCATAGACTATGCCTCACTGAGGCACTGAGGCATAGAATATGACTCACTGAGGCATAGACTATGCCTCATTGAGGCATAGACTATGCCTCACCATGGATGGGCTTTACCACTGTACTCGCATCTGCTGTCTCATTGGCTGCTCGATGCCTCAGATTAAGGGTCTAAGGTCTTCAAGCTGACCATTTGCTTAGTTTTCTAATTAGAAGGTCGTGAGTTCGAACCCTAGAAGAGCATTATTCTTTTTCCTAGCACTCGGCTGACTCTAGTGACCACTAGCTTTGACTCTCCCAGCTATAGTGATAGTATGCAACCTTGGGAGTTAATGTGAGTAAAGGCCAAGAGATTAGACTTCAGGTTGCCTCTATTGGTTCATTCTTCTTAACTTTATAAAATAACTCAACCCTTATTTAAAGTTTTAAAAATTATGACTTAGTCGACCAATTTTCCAAAGTATATTATAAAAACATATAATTTCTTGAATAAATAGACCTAATAGTAATAAATATTGTGGGGTAAATACATTTATAATACTAATATAATTATTATGGATAAATAGTCCTAATACTATTATAATTGTTATGGATAAATAGTCCTAATACTAATATAATTGTTTTGGATAAATAGCCCTAACACTATTATGAAAGGAACTCAAACAAACAAATGTCAATAGCGTCGTCCTGCGCGGGCATATACTGAACGAGAGTTTTTTATCATAGGTCTTCGAAAATTAGTAAAAGCTGGTTGATTTACTTTACTTTCATCTTCCTCATTACCCAACTGTTTCTTAATTTTATTCAATTGTTCATTAATTTTCAGTAATTTACTTTTATTTCCCAGAACCTGTCTTAATATCTCTTCTCTATTTTCCTCATTTTCTTCCATTTGTTTAATAAATTTCCGCATTTGATTTTTGTTTCCTAATATTTGTCTCAATATCTCTTCTTTATTTTCATCATTCTCTTCTAAATGTTTAATAAATTTCTGTAATTTAATTTTGCTTCCTAGGACTTGGGTCAATGTCGCCTCTTTATTTTCTTCATTTTCCTTCAAATGTTTAATAATTTTCCGCAATTGATTCTTATTTCCAAGTAATTGCCTCTTTATTTCCTCATTATCATCATTTTCATCCTCTTCTCCACTTTCCTGATCTTCACTTTCTTCACCCTCTTTCTGACCTTCCTTTCTTATCCTCTTCCCCGCCTTCACTTTCTTCATCGTCTTCCTGTTCTTCACTTTCTTCATCCTCTTCCTGTTCTTCACTTTCTTCATTCTCTTCCTGACCTTCGCTATCTTCACCCTCTTCTTGACCTTCACTTTCTTCATCATCATCCTGATCTTCACTTTCTTCGTTCTCAACTTCACTCTCTTCAACTTCATCCTGACCCTCACTATTTTCATTCTCCATCTCATCATCCTCTTCTTCTCCATCTTTCTCACTCAAATTTTCCTCATTTTCTAGGGGTAACTGTTTTTGTATCCCTTTCAAAATATTCATAACTTTATGAAATTTACTTTCCATTGTCTGTTTTATATTTAATATATCACGCTCATCTCTCTTTTTCTTTTCATCTTCACTAAAAATATCTTCGGATTTTTTAAATTTTTTTGGTAATGGAGCCATTAGTTTTTCCTTTCCATGTGTTTCCATATGACGAGATAAATTGTCTTGTCTCATTTCTTTATTACAAACCAAACAACTTTCATGTCTATGCATTATATAGCAATGTCAATTGATAATATTGAATTTTAGCTAAATGATTTTACAAAATTTTAAATAAATTAAACTTTTATGAAAATAAATAAAACTTTTTAATATAAAACTTAGAGAATGACTGGGAATGCGTTGAACGGGGGTTATTATAGAGGGAGGCTAGAATGGATTATCCAATCAGAGTGCGAGGGTGAGTTAGGCAGCCAATCAGGACTCGAGGGAGGAAAGTTAGACAGCCAATGAGAGAGTAGATGCGAGTACAGTGGTAAAGCCCATCCATAGTGAGATAACGTCACACTAACTCTCAAGGATAGTTATACTCACCATTCAAATATCCCTCGCAAACCAGATTCCCCCCCAGCATCTAAAGTATTCCACTTCAATGCAAAATATATAGAGCTTTAGTTGGATTTGAACCTGTGCTTGTAAACTTTTTTGTGCTCGTATATTGAAGTGAGGCATAGACTATGCCTCACTGAGGCATAGTCTATGCCTCAGTGCCTCAGTGAGGCATAGTCTATGCCTCAATGAGTCATAGTCTATGCCTCAGTGCCTCAGTGAGGCATAGTCTATGCCTCAGTGAGTCATAGTCTATGCCTCAGTGCCTCAGTGCGGCATAGTCTATGCCTCAGTGAGGCATAGTCTATGCCTCAGTGCCTCAGTGAGGCATAGTCTATGCCTCAGTGAGACATAGTCTATGCCTCAGTGAGGCATAGTCTATGCCTCAGTGAGTCATATTCTATGCCTCAGTGCCTCAGTGAATCATAGTCTATGCCTCAGTGAGGCATAGCCTATGCCTCAGTGAGGCATAGTCTATGCCTCAGTGCCTCAGTGAGGCATAGTCTACGCCTCAATGAGGCATAGTCTATCCCTCAGTGAGTCATAGTCTATGCCTCAGTGCCTCAGTGAGGCATAGTCTATGCCTCAGTGCCTCAGTGAGGCATAATCTATGCCTCAGTGAGTCATAGTCTATGCCTAAGTGCCTCAGTGAGTCATAGTCTATGCCTCAGCTGAGGCATAGTCTATGCCTCATGCCTCAGTGAGGCATAGTCTATGCCTCAGTGCCTCAGTGAGTCATAGTCTATGCCTCAGTGAGTCATAGTCTATGCCTCAGTGAGGCATAGTCTGTGTCAAGTCTTAAATGAGAGTCTTACAAATTCGAACGTCAACGAACAAATTCGAAGGTTACTGTTCCACCTTGGTGTAGTGGTTGCGTAGAATTCACATCTCTCGTATGTCATGGGTTCGACCCCTGCATGAACCAGGGCAGTTTTCGTTCGGTCAGCAATAGGCCTAACGTTGCAAAATGCAGTATTATTGCCTAGTAACCAATTCATGGCTACCGTATGGTTTTCACTTTGAGACATTTCGTCCTCTAGCGGCAGACTGGGGAACTTCATACTACTCTGTGACTCTGCAAAAGATATAGCCTATGCCGTAGTAGATGCCGTTTGGGGGGTCAAAATTAAGTAATAATATATCTAAATAAGTCTCAAACATCTTGCCTCATGGCTCGCCCCTTAGAACTCTTAAGCAATATAACTTCATAGTTTTGCGGATTGTAAATAACAAAGCTAGAGAAGATGTTAATTTTCAAATAATACACCCTCTAGCGGCAGACAGGGGAACTTCAGACTACTCTATGTCTCCGCAAAATATATAGCCTATGCCGTAGTAGATGCCGATTGGGGGGTCAAATTAAGTAATAATATATCTAAATAAGCCTCAAACATCTTGCCTCATGGCTCGCCCCTTAGAACCCTTAAGCAATATAACTTCATAGTTTTGCGGATTGTAAATAACAAAGCTAGAGAAGATGTTAATTTTTAAATAATACGCCCTCTAGCGGTAGACAGGGGAACTTCAGCCTACTCTATGCCTCCGCAAAAGATATGGCCTATGCCGTAGTAGATGCCTGCCGAGTTTAAACCCATTCGGAATGAAAATAGCAAAGTTAGAGAAGATGTTAATTTCAGATCATATGCCCTCTAGCGGCAGACTATGGAACTGCAGACGGCTGGATATAGGTAAGAGTAATTAGTAATCAGAGCTGTCACGGGGTGGGGGGGTGGGGCGCTTGGATACAACTATTATTAATAAGCTGTTGCTTGGTTAAAGCTAATTGGGGGTCAAAGGTCAAAGGTCAACGATAAAGCTGTCTTGATATAGATAAGAGTAATTAGTTACCAGTAAGGGAGCTGTATACCCTATGGCTAAGTATAACGAGATGAAAGTCAATGAGGTCATATAGAAACCAATATATAAAACTAATTATTGGTAAATCTAAAATAAAGTACAATTAATTAATTTAAAATTAAATATAAATAAATAAGTATTAATGAATAAAAGAGCTGCGGTGTCACTTATGACACCCTCTTGAGCCGGCTCTGCGACAGTTAGACAACACTGATGACCCATTGTGTGTCAGGGCGCTAATCAGTCTGATTAATTAGGATAATCAATTAAACCCTAATTAGGAGTCATATGACACCTGTTAGGGTTTAATTGTACTAATTAATTGATGACACCTGTCAATTAGGGTCTAATTAGCCTAATTGGGAGGTGTCACCCAGACAGTCTGGCGCCAATGACACCCAATGACACCCATAGGGCGATAATTGGGTGTCATATGACACCCAATGGGTGTCAGTTGGGTCTAACTGTCGCAGAGCCGCCCAAGACCCTACTACTGTTATTATTGTTGTGGGGAAGCCCATATATTTAGAATCAAGTCTCAGAATTAGGTTACTTCGGGTTATTTCTATGAGTGTTCGGAATTATAAATTTGATATTCAACCAACATTTATATTCTTTTTGCGACCTGCATGACATATCAACTTCCCCCAACAACACGCAATAATACCAGTGACTAGTTTTAGGGGATTTGGTGACATTCCTCAGGGCTTAAATCGGCCTCTATCCATGAGGATCCAGGATTGAAGGCAACAAATTGTGAGACCATGGTTGAAGAAATGAAGTTTATTATTATCAAGAGTTTGATAGTCACCGTTATTTAATTGTTGCTAAGTAGGTAACAATAATCAATTGATGAAAATAGGTAAAAGGCAGTTTATAAGTCAGGTGAAGGCTAGTTGGGGATGGCTTGAAGATGTAAAGCTGGTTTTAGACCAAACAAGGTTATAACATCGCAGCTCATTTCGTGATCATAGTCCGTTGCTGCACGTCCACAAAAGTGACAGCTTGTAATGTAATTATTGGTTACAATTGTGTTAATATGTAAGAGAGTGGGGGAGAAGTGTTGGAATGGAGAGATCATGGGGAGACCAGTACGGTAGGACGTTGTTTGAATAAGAAATTGGAAATTGAGAACTGTTTATATGAAATCCAAGTTGTTGATATTACAAGCTGCAAGTAGAGGCTGAGGCCGCAAGCATTTTTGGTCAGTGCAAAACATAATGGATTCAACTACGTTAATTATAAACTAAGAATATATTACTGTTACAGGGGTACATGAACACTGTCTCATTTAATTAGGAACATTCCATACAGTAGGTCATTCTGTGAAAATATCGTCAAAATTTATGCAGTGATCCAAAAGTTAGACAAATATGAAGATATATTTAGCGCAACCTAGCGCCAGACCATGAAGTTGCGCGATGCCAGAATATGAGATTTGCTATCAAATATGATGCAGTGGTTCAAGAGTTATTAAGTTATATTTAGCACCTCCTAGTGGCGGACCATAAAATTTCGGGAAACTAGGAAGTGTCTCATTGAATTAAGAACATCCAATATGTCATTCAGTGAAAGTTTCGACAAAATTGATGCAGTGGTTCAAAGATTTTGTAGCATAGACGAGAGTGATATTTAAAGCCTCCTAGCAGCGGTCCATTAAATTGTGGGACCCAACATTGACAATTGAATTATAACATTACATACTGTAGGTTATTCTGTGAAAGTAGATACAGTGGTTCAAAAGTTATTACGCCTAGAAGAAGTGATGTTTACCACCTAGCACCAGACCGACAGAACCGTTACTGAGATATTGGCACCCAAACAGAGCCAGACAGACAGCTACATAATTGGTGGACAGCTGAACGCCAATTTGGCCATATGGGTGGCGAGAAACAAAGAAGCAAGAATTAGCATACAGATTAATACAGGGCCAAATCAGCGTTGTATCTATCTGTCTGCCCGTATGTAGGTCTGCCTGTCCGGCTCAAGGTTTGGACGCCAGTAGAGAAAAGTTTAGGGTTTAGAAATTTTAGGGAATTTTGGTGTCCCACCGTGAATGATCCACCACAACCAGGCGCTAAATATCACTTCGTCTTCGCTTAAAACTTTTGAAGGACTTTTAAAAGTTTTTTAAAATAAATTATACATTATGCATACATATATAATACAATAAATATTATTATTGTGTACTACTACTAGGATCGGCATGCTGCATTGCAGCTGCATTTTTTAAGAATGCTGTGCCGGCTTATCGACAAAATTACACCGCCACAACTCCCTATCACCCATGACATTTGCTAGATCATCCGCATCTTCAAGGCCAGTGTACTTTAAGATGCGTCTCAAGAAAGTCATGGGCTGTCCACCATGCTTATTCACTCCATGAGGCTGCCAAAGTACATGATTATGCACTGGCTGGTCCTCACGGCGAAAGCAATGTCCTGCAAAGCGGAGGCGATTTTGTTCTAGTGTCAAGCTTGGGGGAACCAATGAGACACCTCCAATGTTATATAGTGTCTGGTTGGAGATGTGTGCATTGTACTTGACACAATGTACCCGGCGTAGCATTCTTGTGAATGTGCCATCCAGAGATTTGGTGTCCTCAGCAGTTAGAGCCCAGCATGGACTCCCGTAGAGGAGTACTGGAACTACTGCTGCTCTAAATAATCGGACCTTAAGTTTCCGATTAATTCTAGGTGACTTCCAAATCCTGGAAAGCCTATTCAAGGCTGCCCATGCCTTTCCCTTACGTATTCGAAGGTCCTCACCTGACTTCCGGGTCCATGATCCCAGGTAACAGAAGTCATCCACATGCTCAAGCATACCATCCTTTGAGATTATGGTCATACGATCAGAGACTTGCTGAGGACTTTCAAAGTTAACTGTCAAAATGTTGGTCTTTCTGGAGTTAATAAAAAGACCAACACTAGAAGCAGCATGTTCTAATGAGCTGAGGAGCCGTTGGGCTCCATCTAGTGATTCTGAGAGTACTCCTAAGTCATCAGCAAAGTCTAGATCAGTTAGGTACTTGGCAGGATTTCCTCGACTTCTGGAGCCACTAGGTTATCATCACCCCATCATCATTATGATGATCTAAGGACATGCGTAGAACATAGTCAACAACAATTATGAACAAGAATGGTGTAAGTGTGTCTCCCTGGAGGACGCCCCATAACACTTCAAATGGTTCTGTGTCACTGTCAACAGTAGACACAATAATGTTGTCGAACCATCGTATACTGATCTGATTGCTGCAATAATTTCATCAGGAATCCCATATAATGAAAGTATGCTGAACATACGTGAGCGAGAGACTGAATCAAAGGCTTTGAAGAAGTCAACAAAGATAACAGCCAGATGCCTGTCTTTCTTTTTTTGATAATTCTTCAATTATCCTTCTAAGTGCCAAAATGGGCTCCATGGTCCCACGACCTTTACGGAACCCATTCTGATTTCCACGGAGCAGTCTCTCAATGGGATCCCTGAGGCGATTTAATAGAATTCTATTGTATAGCTTTGCAGCAATCGAGATCAATGAGATTCCCCGAAAAGAACCATAGAGTGTTAGGTTGCCCTTCTTGGGAACTGGCACCAACTTATTTGTTTTCATTTCTTGTGGGACTCTTGTTGTTCGGTACATGTCTACTATGATGGGATAGATGAGCTTTAAACACTCAGGTATTTTAAAGACCTCAGGGGGAACACCATCTACTCCACTGGCACGATTGGTCTTAATGCTCTTTGCAGCAGCCTTCACTTCTGCAAAGGAGATATCGCCAATGGGAATATCTGGGAGTACAGACTCAGACACTTTTACTTCTATAAAGTTATCAGGCAATACCCTGTCATTATTGAGGAGCTTTTCAAAGTGGGCTTTCCAACCATTGAGGCGATCGGCTGGTGATTCAGCCTTAACCTTGGTGGTTGGTTGGCTTTTTCGACCAGCAAGCAAGTTGATCGATCTTCATGCCTGGGATGATTGCCTGCTGTCGTCAGCATCATTGATGGCATCAACCTGTTGGTTTATTAGCTCCTGTAAATTAACAGAACTGCCTGTTCAGGGACCTAGATGCAGCCTTAACTGCATTCTTGGCCCCTGTAGTCTGTTTGAGTCGGGTCTCTTTCTACGCCTTGTAGAGGTCATTTCGGCACTTCTGAATTTTGTTGTCAGTCCAGGGGTCCGTTTCCTGTTTCGAGGGTATACAGGACTGTTTCTGCAGCTGCTAACTTAACTGCCTCTGTGAAGGCAGTATAGTCACAGTGATCTGCCGCCTCGGCAGACAACCAGGCGCTAAACATTACTTCGTCTTCGCTTAAAACTATTGAAGGACTTTTAAAAGTTTTTTAAAATAAATTATACATTATGCATACATATATAATACAATAAATATTATTATTGTCAATACATTTTGCAGTTTCCATAGGCTACATCTAATAGTTATTACCGGCAATACAGTTTCAACAGACTCTCGTACTGAGCGAAAGTAGGCCTACCACAACGTTTAATGTTTTAGTATATGATTTTTGTCAATTTTTTTTAATATGTTTCTAAAATATTCCATTGAATGTTACCAGCAACAAAACCATAGGAAATATCGGTGTAGCAATGGTTGAACTGCTTGGAATCTTCTCATCTGTTGTCGTTTCTTCAACCGCACTGACGGTAGTTGCTGTAGTTAGATTCACCCCCCAAACTGGAGTATGACACTCACCAGGACAACATATCATTTGGCACGATGTGTACTTGACTGTGGCTCCGTGAAGAAAGGAATCTCTAACAGCAATCATAACCCGAACGATGTCATCTTGAGCGTTTTCCACATCCTTGAAACTCTGGTGATCGATTTTAAACCCATTTTCATACTGTTGTATAAATGTTGGACACCTGTCTTCACCCAGATCCAAGCAAATAGCGGTGAAGCCGCCAGCACCATCGCCTGAGCACCCTTCCACTGTTCCCTCGATCATGAACTCATCGCCAGTGTCATCGTGTACAGCGATATTTCGATAGAACAAATTGGCACATTCGGTACAATTGTACACGATGCGTCTGATATCATGATGGCGTTCTGTTGTGAAACCATGTTCATCTAACCATTGTTGATTGCTATTAGCTAGATTCGCGAATTTTTCATCCATCGTGTGTTGTAGTCCCTCAGTAGTTGCAGTAACGCTCGCGGTTCCTTCGGAATAGCACGTAACATCCCCATAACAAACCATTATATATGGTATAACGTAAAGAATGTATAGTGATGTGATCTGATAAAACACCATTGTAACATATGGTTATGAGGTCTTTTAATGGCAATTAATTATTCTATTACACATTATGTGCACATATGGCAATAGATGACCTATTCGAAATCAGGTGTGTGGGTATGGTGAGCCACAACGAAGCCTTGGTGACCCTTAACGTAGCGGTATAATTATTGAACAGTCTGTCGTAGTCATTGTCATGGTTGGAAATGTTTGAAGGCTAATATGTCGGTCAATCTTTGATGAAATGTATCCAAACTTGGTGCACATGTTTATCAAAATATAACATTCGACACAAAGACATACTTCTATAGTTCCTCTGCCCTGTCATCAGTACTCACAATGATCATAATCATTGTTTTATAGCAATATATTTTGAAAACAATATCTTCAATGGGCGGCTACAACAGATGAAAAGGGGTGATAATGTAAAGTGTTATATCTGTAATCAAATTTGAGTTAAGAATGGTTTGCCGGCTTATCGGAAAAATGCCATAAACTGCCAAAACTGCCATAACAATGCCCTATCACCCATGTGCCGCCAGTGCACTAATGCACAAGATCGTTCAAGGAAAGTTCCTCACGTCGAAAGCTATGTCCTGCAAAGCGGAGGCGGCTCTGTTCAAGCACCAAGGTTGGGGGACCAATGATACACCTTGATGTTGTATAGGGTCTGCCTGAAGATATGTGCATTATTCTTGACACAATAAACCCGGATTACATTTCTAGTATATGTGCAAACCGGAGAATTTGTTTTCCTCAGAAGTTTGAGCCCAGCACTGGTTCCCATATACGAGTACTGGCTCGACAGCTGCTCTAAATGATCGAACTTTATGATTCCGATGTTTTCTATGTGACTTCCAAATCCTGAACAGCCCATACATCCTTCCGGATGAATGATCCAAGTCACCACAACACAACAAGCTCAAGTATGTTGAAAATTGGAAATCACTCAACTATTCTTGTGCAGGTCCTTAGCTGATGATATGTACCTACCTACCTGTCTATTCAATCTCACTCTGGTCTCGACCAGGGGTCCTGATGTCTGTAAACCCAGTCCAGGGTTTAGTCTGGAGTCTACCAGAGGAGTGTCAATGAAAGATATTGATAATATTATCAATTACTCAATTGAATGTTATTACTGAATATTATTCAATATATTGATTAATATATCAATAATATATTCATATTTAATTCAATATAGCAAACTATCTCAAGTACGTTGAGGTTAGTGTAAATATAATACCAATAAGTCAAATACACCGATAGGGGTTTGTAAGTACTGCAAAATCACCTCGACGAGAGAGAGGTGATGTTTGAAGTAGCTAATAAATCCACCAATAAACACCATCTAACCAATATAATCAATATTGACAACATCTGACTAAACTAATATTAACACCTTGGTTATCTTCACCCTATTCCAAGAGCAATAAGGGGCACTTTCCCCCCTAGTATATCAATAATAAAATATATATCCCCACTTTGGGCCGAATCCTGCAATCTAATTTTTCTCACCTCAACTCAAGTACATATTCTAATACTATAAAAATCAAGGCTCCCCCCGATGCCTTACTCACCTTTTTTTTTATTATACCATATTATGTTGACTGTCCAATAATTGTGAAAATAAAACTATGATTAACTAATGGTTAATCATAATCATATAAAGTTCTTTTCTACTCCTGTAAAGTAATAATATTCAAATATTCCTAGAATTATATCATTTATATTATATATTATATCAGTTAGATCACCTCTCCTGCTGTTCCTTAAAGTAATAGAAACCGAGAATAATGCAATGTCTGTGGTTTCTTCAATACGTTATCTTGCCCCCTGCTGCGAATGATTCATCTGAATTATTATCATAGCATTCTGAGACATTATGTCCCCAGGATACGCCATCGCCGTCCATCGCCTATTCAATCGCCTATTCAATCAGTTACATGCTGCCAGTAAATGATCAAGTCCACCGCAATATACATATTATGTCAACCCTGTCTCCTTAGCTATGTAGGTTAACTTGATATGGTGTAGGTAGACAGACTCCCACAAAATCCACACCCTGGATTCGAATACCATTGATCTAAATTGTGTTCCCTTGTGGGTCTCCCATCTTCTGTGGTTTCTTTATATAATACAATGCTGGTCTCCCATGACTTCTCCCATGTACTTCTTTCTCCATTTGTGCTACTTTAAGAGCTGATTATATATAGTCTGATTTATAACTTCAAATATTTACTATTTGTTCCAACATTACAAATTTATGTATATAATGCGATTCATCTTGTTTTAATTCCATGTAACCCTACTCTCGTTTCCGTATCTATTCCGTATCTGTTGCATCGCTAATATTCCCTTTCCAAGGTCCCTCATTCCATCCGGTAATAATTTACGACAATATCGGGTTGGTTGGTTATAGTATGCGTTGCGTTGCTGTACTAATTTACTTGCTACATGCCATAGTCACACTAATTATTGTTCTCATCGTGTGTCTTTTGTACTCAGTGACTGACTTAACAATAATATAGATTTCTCGTTGAAATATAGACTCGATCCCATCTGTCTCTTAAGAGCTGCTCTGTAGTTAAATTATTTATATTTATTAATTCCAGGAATTACTTATTCTTCCCTTTGTATCCTTTCCTCACTCTCCCGTTTCGCATGATGCTGTTTTCACTATTTGCATCCGAAAAGAGTCTCCATTAAAGGACTTAAAACCGGTGGACTCCCGACTTCTGGATTATCCACCATTCCCGGTATTTGCTGCCGATTGTGCCTGTACCATTGCTGTTTCAATAGCAATGGTAACTTACATTGTCGCACTTACATTATCACTTACATTCAAAGTTGTTGAAATACATCTCTCGTTGACATACCCATTCTGCTGCTCACCTTACTCAGACAGATTGGGGTTTTTGAGCTCCTTATTTATTATCCATCACATCTAAATGCAATTCACTCGTGTCGGATGTATATTTATGTATATTTATGTCATTTATATATTATATATATTACATTTCACTGCCATCAACGTTCTAAACCTCCTGCATCAGGAGCTGGTGAAACGTGACGTCGATGCCAATCAACACAAAGCGGCTGCAGATGCCAGCCTCGATAAACTAACTCAGATACAACAGCATGACAATGCGGCATGCAAGCTCACTGAGGCCAACGGCAGACTGATGGGCACACTCCAAGTCACTTTCCACCACTCTTTGCTCTGGTGTCTTGAACAATTCTATACCAATCCTGATGTTGTCCCCATTCTGTATGTAATGGTAAATAAATTGTCTTGATAGTGTCTTGGAGGTAGTTTCACTGCCCATGCTTTTACTATATACTTGTCTACGGCTGCCTGTACTTCTTTATGTTGTTTGTCATTCCTCTCCAATTTATATTTCATTCTCTCGAACCGTTTTAACACCATTACCAAATTATTTCTCAATCCTTGTTGCTCATCCTTCCATAACATTCGTATTTTGAAATGTCCATCTTTAAATTGTATTGATTGTTCATATAAATTCTTTCTTGTATATCTTCTTGTGAGTCTCCCAATGTCAAATCGAAGAGTCCTTCACAGTCCTGGTTAAAAATACCATCCAGATCTTATTTAATTAATTCCCTCATCACTGATGCCTTCTTCTTTACTCTCTTCCATCTGATCTATTTCCATCTGTATTCCTACATTGTCTCCATCAACTGGGCCATATATCACCCACTCAAATGATCTCAGTTTTTCCCATGGGCTGTTTCTTATTCCTCATCACTCGTCTCTGGTCTCGAAACATTCGGGATTGTCGACCCCTATTCATTAGACTAACCATGGGTACGTCCACTTTTTCATGGCTAAAATCAATATTGCAGAGATGATCATAATGTGCAGTTTATTTTGCACTGGGTTGCGACTTACTTATTGTTAGGTGGTCCATTGTTGCCATTTCTGTTGCAACTATACTGAAATTTCCTCTCCCCTCCACCACTGGTACAATAGTTTATGGGCCTATCCCAAGGCGTCCTTTAATTCTCTATTAAAGGATGCCAGTAGTAATGGTTTACCCTACTTCTGCGACAGTTTGGTCCTACTTCACACCTTGGGTGTTAAGTAGGTCATTAATTAATTAACCAATTAATTAATTGGTCGATTAAACAATTAATTAATTGTTTAATCAATCGATTTGTATCAAATAATGTTGCCAAAGGCAATTTAATTTGACACAAATCAATCAGATAGGGACGCGCGATGAATAAATTGTACTACAGCAAACGAAATATCGAGGCCCAAAACATAAATATACCCTTTCACGAAAATAAAGTGGGCCCAGTTTGGCCCCGAGTCATCCCTCAATAATCTGCGGTTGTTGGGCTCTTATTAACCGTAGCATAACTAACCCAAACATCAACGCGTGAATGGGGCCTGCCACAGAGTTTAAATTATTCAAACCTATAGCTTCGTTATTACATCAATTCGTCCGAGAAATTATAATAAACATCTGCTCTTGCAATAGATTGCATTCTTCTTTCACAACTCCATTCTAACCTCCCTCTATAATAGCCCCTAGTCACCGCATTCCCATTCATTCTCTAATTTTTATTTTTAAAAGTTTTATTTATTTTCATAAAAGTTTTATTTATTTAAAATTTTGTAAAATCATTCAGCGAAAATTCATAATATCAATTGACATTGCTATATAATGCATAGAGATGAAAGATGTTTGGTTTGTAATAAAGAAATGAGACAAGATAATCTATCTCGTCATATGGAAAGACATAGAAAGGATAAACTAATGGATCCATTACCAAAGAAATTTAAAAAATCCGAAGATGTTTTTAGTGAAGATGAAAAGAAAAAGAGAGTTGAGCGTGATATTTTAAAGATAAAACAGACAATGGAAAATAAATTTCATAAAGTTATGAATATTTTGAAAGGGATACAAAAACAGTTACCCCTAGAAAATGATGAGAATTTGAGTGAGGAAGATGAAGAAGAAGAGGACGAAGAGATGGAGAATGAAAATAGTGAGGGTCAAGATGAAGTTGAAGAGAGTGAAGTTGGGAACGAAGAAAGTGAAGATCAGAAAGATGACGAAGAAAGTGAAGGTCAGGAAGAGGGTGAAGATAGCGAAGGTCAGGAAGAGAATGAAGAAAGTGAAGAACAGGAAGAGGATGAAGAAAGTGAAGAACAGGAAGAGGATGAAGAAAGTGAAGAACAGGAAGAGGATGAAGAAAGTGAAGAACAGGAAGAGGATGAAGAAAGCGAAGGTCAGAAAGAGGATGAAGAAAGTGAAGGTCATGAAGAGGACGAAGAAAGTGAAGAACAGGAAGACGACGAAGAAAGTGAAGGTCAGGAAAGTGAAGAAGATGATGAAAATGATAATAATAAGGAAATATTGAGACAATTACTTGGAAATAAGAATATATTGCGGAAAATTATTAAACATTTAGAAGAGAATGGTGAAAATAAAGAAGAGATATTGAGACAAATATTAGGAAACAAAAATCAAATGCGGAAATTTATTAAACAAATGGAAGAAAATGAGGAAAATAGAGAAGAGATATTAAGACAGGTTCTGGGAAATAAAAGTAAATTACTGAAAATTAATGAACAATTGAATAAAATTAAGAAACTGTTGGTTAATGAGGAAGATGAAATTAAAGAAAATCAACCAGCATTTACTTATTTTCGAAGACCTATGACAACAAACTCTCGTACAGTATTTGCCCGCGCAGGAGGACACTATTGACATTTGTTTGTTTGAGTTCCTTTCATAATAGTATTAAAACTATTTATCCATAACAATTATATTAGTATTAGGACTATTTATCCATAACATTTATATTAGTATTAGGATTATTTATCCTTAATTATTATATTAGTATTATAAATGTATTTGCCAACAATATTTATTACTATTAGGTCTATTTATTCAAGTTTACGGGGATCTGACCTACCGGATCGGTATTGATCTCCCCCCCGCTTGGTGTTGGGCCCTTTAGAGTGGTGCAATTTGTACTTTGTGCTATAAGGTGTTTTATATCTACTATATTTGGCTAATATATTTTCTTATTATAAAAAAAAATATTTATTCAAGAAATTATATGTTTTTTATAATATATTTTGGAAAATTAGTCGACTAAGTCATAATTTTTAAAACTTTAAATAAGGGTGGAGTTATTTTATAAAGTTAAGAAGAGTGAATCAATGGAGGCAACCTGAAGTCTCATATCTTGCCCTTTACTCATAAGACCGCACGTTAACTCCCAAGGTTGCATACTATCACTATAGCTGGGAGAGTCAAAGCTAGTGTACAGGAGTGAGGGAAGTGAGGCAGTGAGGAAGTGAGGGAAGTGAGGGAATGAGGGAGGCAGTGAGGGAAGTGAGGCAGTGAGGCATAGTGAGGCATAGTGAGGCAGTGAGGCATAGTGAGGCAGTGAGGCATAGTGAGGGAAGTGAGGGAAGTGAGGGAAGTGAGGCATAGTGAGGCAGTGAGGCATAGTGAGGCAGTGAGGCATAGTGAGGCATAGTGAGGCATAGTGAGGCATAGCGAGGCATAGCGAGGCATAGTGAGGCATAGTGAGGCAGTGAGGCATAGTGAGGCATAGTGAGGCATAGTGAGGCATAGCGAGGCATAGTGAGGCATAGTGAGGCAGTGAGGCATAGTGAGGCATAGTGAGGCATAGTGAGGCATAGCGAGGCATAGCGAGGCATAGTGAGGCATAGTGAGGCAGTGAGGCAGTGAGGCAGTGAGGCATAGTGAGGCATAGTGAGGCATAGTGAGGCATAGTGAGGCATAGTGAGGCATAGCGAGGCATAGTGAGGCATAGTGAGGCATAGTGAGGCAGTGAGGCAGTGAGGCATAGTGAGGCATAGTGAGGCAGTGAGGCAGTGAGGCATAGTGAGGCATAGTGAGGCAAGTGAGGCAGTGAGGCAGTGAGGCATAGTGAGGCATAGTGAGGCATAGTGAGGCATAGTGAGGCAGTGAGGCAGTGAGGCATAGCGAGGCATAGTGAGGCATAGTGAGGCATAGTGAGGCAGTGAGGCATAGTGAGGCATAGCGAGGCATATTGAGGCATAGTGAGGCATAGTGAGGCATAGTGAGGCATAGTGAGGCATAGTGAGGCATAGTGAGGCATAGTGAGGCATAGTGAGGCATAGTGAGGCATAGTGAGGCATAGTGAGGCATAGTGAGGCATAGTGAGGCATAGTGAGGCATAGTGAGGCATAGTGAGGCATAGTGAGGCATAGTGAGGCATAGTGAGGCATAGTGAGGCAGTGAGGCAGTGAGGCATAGTGAGGCATAGTGAGGCATAGTGAGGCATAGTGAGGCATAGTGAGGCATAGTGAGGCATAGTGAGGCATAGTGAGGCAGTGAGGCATAGTGAGGCATAGTGAGGCATAGTGAGGCATAGTGAGGCATAGTGAGGCATAGTGAGGCATAGTGAGGCATAGTGAGGCATAGTGAGGCATAGTGAGGCATAGTGAGGCATAGTGAGGCATAGTGAGGCATAGTGAGGCATAGTGAGGCATAGTGAGGCAAGTGAGGCAAGTGAGGCATAGTGAGGCATAGTGAGGCATAGTGAGGCATAGTGAGGCATAGTGAGGCATAGTGAGGCATAGTGAGGCATAGTGAGGCATAGTGAGGCATAGTGAGGCATAGTGAGGCATAGTGAGGCATAGTGAGGCATAGTGAGGCATAGTGAGGCATAGTGAGGCATAGCTGAGGCTATGCCTCACTATGCCTCACTATGCCTCACTATGCCTCACTGCCTCACTGCCTCACTATGCCTCACTATGCCTCACTGCCTCACTGCCTCACTATGCCTCACTATGCCTCACTATGCCTCACTATGCCTCACTATGCCTCACTATGCCTCACTATGCCTCACTATGCCTCACTGCCTC
>JAUCBJ010003772.1:0-11046 GCA_032718475.1 Nemertoderma westbladi
ACCGGTTGACCGGTACTTTCAACTTTATTGCTTACTGCAATAAAGAAGCTATATCCTTTAATGTTCGCGCTTTCAGACCTTTGGCAGTTTAACCCACCAAATTAAGATGTCTTCTAGATATTAAATCGGTTTTTAGTCTATTCAGCCCTCCCAGCCAAAAAAATCGAGAAAAAAAAGGAAAAAAGGATTTAATATTTTCAAAAAAAAGGAAAAAAAGGATAGGATGCAGTTAAAAAAAAAAGGAAAAAAAGGATAGGATGCAGTTAAAAAAAAGGGAAAAAAGGTAGGATGCAGTTCAAAAAAAGGGGAAAACTGAATAGATATTATCTTTACAAAAGTAATAGTAAACATTATGTCTTTAGTGCTGTTTCTAGATTCTATTTCGTTAACCTTACTGTTTATACTATGAAGAATCCCATAAAGAAACGTCCTGTTTTAAATGACAGGAAGATATCAAAGAAAGTTAAAAAATATAAACACGCAGGAAAGAGAACAATGGCAATGGCAATATAATTAATATTAATTATAGTAAATATATTAATATTATCAATATAATTATACAGATATTTTCACCTTTTTTGCCTAGTTATCAGAGATGGTCGAGCTCCGCCGATTGATGGTCATTGATATAGGTTTATCAAATGATTGTAAATATAACTTTAGTTTGAAAGTGATATAAAACCTTTGGAATGGATTTCCGGTCGTGGCTACATTTATATAAATAACAAAAATGCTTTTAGACGCAATCAAAATTCAACCATATCCAGGGAAAAATGGACGCAAATAACAGCCGATTGCGAGCAAAAATGAAACTGTAACAGTGTTATAGGCTTTCATTTATTGTTTTGGTTAGAATAGACTGCCACTGCAACCTGTTCCTTTCCCTAAATTGAAATCATCATTGTTGATTCACCAAGGCGGTTTTGCGTCAATTATAATAAACCACACGCTAAAAATGTAGCTGCGAAGAGAACTTTAATATACATATTTTCTGAGACAGAGACAGCCTCTGTCTCAGAAATAAATATATTAAAGTTCTCTCCACAGCTACATTTTTATGGTAGCTTAGCTTGTGATTTTTGTCAAAAAAATATATAATCAAAATATAATAGGCATATGCCCTGCCCGTCAATCTCTGTTATAACCTTGTCAATATCAGCAGCAAGCTGAAATTTCAGTTTATCTGCCAATGATTGCTGGGATCTAATGGTTTCCATTGGTACCGGTACCGTTAAGTATGATTGCAGGAAAATAACTTGTCCTGTACATTGTTATTAGTTTACTACCAAGCCAAGGACAACTATACTGATAGTATATAGTAAGTAAATGAAATCGTCATATAAGGAACTAATGGCCCGTATGCATAAAACAGTCGTAAATTTACGTCCGTCGTAACTCTAAATGAATCGTAAGTTGGATTACGACTATCGTAGCCACGATTATCGTATATTGGTTTGCATAAAACTGTTTACGATTAATCGTGCTTCCGATTAACGTAATTTAGTTACGGTGCTATTTTTACGATGCTATTTTAGAGTGTTGCTGGGCAACTCTGTAAACAATACTGCGAAAATCTGAGATTCCTATTATTACAATATAATTCACGCCTGTTGTATTGTTTTATAGAGGTAGCCTTAGCAACAGTATCCTATACTACCTTTTAGCCAATAAAAATTGAGTTCAATGTAAACTGGGGCAGATCGTAACTTTAATACTCGATAGAGAGCACCCTTAAATTTACGATCCAAATTAATCGTAAGTTTACAATCAAAGAGGCTG
Source organism: Nemertoderma westbladi (assembly GCA_032718475.1). Lineage (NCBI taxonomy): Eukaryota > Metazoa > Xenacoelomorpha > Nemertodermatida > Nemertodermatidae > Nemertoderma > Nemertoderma westbladi. Next base: position 1,780 of record JAUCBJ010003772.1, read on the forward strand.
ACAATTTTTATGCATATCGATTTTGTTTACGATGGTCGTATCTGCTGACATACGACAATCGGAGGATTACGACGGTCGTAAGTGTTTTATGCATACGGGCCAATGTCAGACAGTGGTACAGTACCGGTAATTGATTAAACTGCACGACCAGTCCATCTGTCTCCCGCTGCCTTGTACTGAATAGATGTTGCAACTTACAGCAGGCTATTTTCTGAACTAAAAAAAAGGAAAAAAAGGTGTGAAAATGGACAAAATAAAAGGAAAAAAGGGAAAATTCTAAAAAAAAAGGAAAAAAAGGAAACGTTCTAAAAAAAAGGAAAAAAAAGGAAAAAAGGAAACTCTGGGAGGCCTGTGAGTCTATGACAAGTATTTGATTCACTACACTAGTCGAAACCAATCGGTGCGCGACCATTCACCCGCTGGAGATTCCCGGGAGATTGGGTTCGACGGTTTAATTTTATTGCTATGTAAGCCTAATGTATTATTCGACTGACAGTACTATATAATCTCTGACAATATTATTCACCTTCGGTAATATTAACAGTTCCTTTAGGACGTGGCGCTTTATCTACATAAACAGAGTTATGACTTAAACTACTCACAACGATATGGCTTAATTATAATTCACATATATGGCGCATTCTTTAGGAATTGCTTCTTTAACAGACTCACTCATACACAATGCTGCACAATACTGCACACTAATCTGCCAATCTTCACGGATTTTAGTCACATATAAAAGGAACACAGACTGACTCATGTAGGGTCTATCAAATAACATTAGATTCACTTCAAACCACTTTAACATAAGTCACAATCGTTTATCTGTAACCCTTCTCTCTTACCTTCGGTATATCAAGAATATTGGGTTTCGGGGTTATTTATCGTTATTCCAAATATAATTATTCATCCACCATATTATGAAGAACTGACAGTAAATAGCAGTATAAAACAACAACTGAACACTGATTGTTATGAGTTTGCAATGTTTCAGCAGTCAGGATGTATGATCAGTCAGCAGTAGTCGTTAGTTAAAGGATATATGCCCTTTATAATTAAACCTACTAGTGTAAGACTAAAAACAGTAAAGCACAAAATACTTCCAAGCCGTTCTTTCTTTGGCTCAGGACTGAATGTAAACACTGCACATAGGCATTGCGTCATTTCTCGGAAATTTTCTGTACAAGGAGCCACAAAACGCTCTAATTGGCTGACTGAACTGAGAGACGCTGTAGAACAAAGGAAATCAACACGTATGAATGTCAGCTGTTAACCGTAGTCATAGTAACTACTGTTCAAGAGTAGCTATCACCCCTTTGCGTCACGAATTGCCATAGAATCATAAAATATGCCTTTCACAGTACACATACGGAGGAAATAGGTCTTAGATCCTCTAAAAACACCGATACAGCAATAATACGGTCTCTTACACTTATTAAATCAACTACAGAGTATTTTAATGTAAAAGATAATAAAAATAACGGGGCAATTCAGCAAAGGCTTTTACACTTATACTAATCACAACGGTAAGTCGGTAAGGCTTATGATTCACGTATGAGGCGCATTCTTTAGGAAATGCTTAGTTATCAGTCACAATCATGCACACTACCGGTAACACACAATACTGCTCACTAATTTGCCGACCGTCAATGAATTTTATCATATATAAAGAGAACAGCAACGGACCCATGTAGTGCTTATCAAATAGCATTAAATTCACTACAAACCACAATAATATAAGTCGCAATCGCTATATATAACCCGTCTCTCTAACCTGTAGTGTATCAAGAAAATTGGGAAATTTGGGTTCTTTATAAATGTTCTCCAAATAATATTCAATCAAAACACAACAGTAAATAGCATTAAGACGGTAGGTTAAGATGTTAACACTGTTTGACTGGACCGATAACAGTTATACGCTCTATAATCTTAAGCCTACTAATGTTTCTTCTAAAGTCTGAAACGAATTGACTCTAGAGCCGGTGTTCCTGGCCTAGATAGAAGGAACGCAACAGTATCAAGAAAAACAGTAAGACTGAACACTCCTAGTATCATCGGCCGAATATCTCCACATCGACAGAAAAAATCGCTCTGATTGGCTTAAGCTAAACAAAGAACTACGTGTCCAATGGCTGTTCCCATGTCAGCAACCAGCTGTTAGATGTCGTAATCTGAATCATCAAGGCTAAGCTGTGTAAAGGTATTTGGTGCATTGCAGGTTTTTTGCCTTACCATGTCCGCCAAAACACGTATATAGAAGAATGACTTTTATGTCCGTTAAAACACCTATAACGGTACCTTGCGGGCGAGGGGAATATATATATAGTTAGAGAGTCTTTTAGAGTATTCCAGCGCCTGGGGGGAAACTGGATTGCGAAGCAAAAGGGCCAGTTATATCCCACAGAAGCTTTTACAGTGATTATGGTGCCAGCACAGTACAACTTATATTATGGTTTATTCCTATATTTTATTTCTTTATCTTGAAATGTTCTGAAATTTTATTAATAAAAGAGAATGAAAGAATGAATGTTTACGAATTGTCAGTGGTTTGGTGGGAGACATACAGTACAGTGATAACACAGTAGCAGCATAAGTCGGATATGGGATAGCTGGATAGTCAGCAGTCAGATAGTTGAAGCCCTATCGCCTATCGGAATACTGCTACCGGTACTGCGGTATACCAGTATACAGGTATACTGGAATTGGGAATATGGAATACGATACGATCTGAAAAGACTGAACGATCAGGAGATGGAAGATTCAATAAGACGGATCTTGAAGAGTCGAGGTCGGTATGAGAGTCACAGTCATTCGTCGTGTCGAGACGCTCTGTTCCTGCTGGAGAACACGCCATCAGCGAGACACGTTGTATTGGAGTTGTTATCGGATGCGCATTGCGAGATGGTAAGGATGTACGTCGAGGACGTCCACTGCAACGTGTCCGACCCCATATTGTTGCCACACCAACGCCAGTTGGAGGACGACGTGAAAGAAATACACAGTCGTCTGATCGTCAATCTCAAAGAGAATCCCAGCTATTGGGGGCCTGTTCTCATGTCCTGGTCCATCGATGTCCTGGCCAAACTAAGTTCGAGTCCTAGTAGTCGCTTCCTCCCTTCCTCCTTATCGGAGCCGCAAAGCGCAATGAAACAGAGCCCTTCCTGCGTGTCTCTACTACATCTTCTAACAATGTCCATGAAGGAATCGAAAGGCCCAGGTTTGGAAGAGGGAATAGCCAAGTTGCTAACGAAATTCGCGCAGTTATCTCCTCATCTCGACTGGGTTGTAGGCCATGTAAGCACCCACTACCCCGCCGTTCTTACAAATAAAATACTCATGTCTGGACTCACGGATTTCTACGTTAAGTGTTCTGGAGTGCAGGATTCGGGGATACTACCGGCGCCTACGATTACATCCGTGGCGCCGGTGCTGTCTCTCATGGCCACCCACCACGGCCGTCTCATTCGGGACTCTTTATTCGAACTGTTTAACTCCGGTATCACCGCCGTAGAATCCTCTGGAATCTCGGAAACTTCATACGCCGTCCCATTCGTTATTCATTTAGCAACAACTTCCGAGAGTCTAAGGGAAATAGTCGTGGATTTATCGCAGGTTGTTTCCGTGGAAACAGTGAACCGCTTAGCGCCGTGTTTCTACGCGAAACCGAAACTATGCGAGCGGCACCCCAACGTGAGGATGGTCGCGCGCCTGCTGGAATCCGTGGATAACAGCCAAGCTCTGCGTCTCCTTATAAAACTCGTTTTAAACGTGAGAGAAAACATCAATACGGGAGACATTAATATTGATAAGTGCGCCTCGAGAATATGCGATGAAATTATAGAACATTTGATATTCAATGTCGAGAATAAAAGCGACGATAGAGAAACTTCTGGATTTACTAAAACCATTGAGAAACATTATAAAGACGTAATTTCTTTAAATTTCGATAAAATCTCGCCGGATTCCTGGTTGATTAACTCAGTGTTCGATATTCTCTCGTGTATAGTTACGACGGCCTCCGACCCTCTCGTCGTCTCTATACTGAAGTATTGCTTACTGACCCCTAATCCAGCGGGTTTCCGTAGCGACGGATTCACCCTTCTGGAATACTTTATTCGGTTACGGAACCAACTTATATCCCAACGGGCTCCGCTTGTAACCGCCGCATTGGACCAGTGCCTCAACTCGGTCTGTCATCCGGTTTCTAACTTCTCCTCGAACGGCGTCGAAACCTACCGAACTCTGTTAACCAACATCAACGAGTTGATAACATCCAACCCGCAGTCGCGTTCACTCGGATTGCGTCGCAACGTCGTCGTCATCGTGACGTCACACTTGGAAGCCATAGCGACGGGGTTGGACTATCGGAACGATATCGCCTCCAAGACGTTCCGACTTCTCAACGCGATCGGTTGGCCTGACGACCCGACAACGACGCAAATATTAGTCGTCACGGAAACCCTAGTCGCGTATCTCTTTTGGCTCTTCCGGCAACCGGAAGTCAGTGTGTTTCGCGAGGACGCGCCTCTCGTCTGCCAGTATTTACTCTCTATGACGTCATCGGAGTCCTGCCAAACGCTGTTGTTACAAACGTTAATGACCAACGCGTTTAGCGAAGAAAACTCATTGGTTTTTACGAATCCCGTCGAATTAGATGCGAGTTTTTTTCCTCCAGCGGCTAAAAAAATCCGTAGAACTCCGACGTTGTTCGAGCAGTTGTACCGCGGCGACGCGAGCGAGAATCGGGGTTCCTCTACGGGGGCGATCGGATCCGGTCCCCGACGGACGGCGAAACCCGACCCGGAGGCGGACAGACTCCGGGGGACCAACACCTCCGCCTTCCTGGGACTGCTGATCGCCTGCGCGTCTAACGGCTCCCACGGGGTGACCGAGCTCGCCGCCACGCAGATCGCTTCGCTCGTTAACCGATCGGTGTACCCGGACTGCAGCTACGTGGGCCGGCCGTGGCCCAGCCAGGAGGTCTGTAAGCACACCGTGGAGAGAGACTTGGCGATAACTAGGAGGTTCCTTAAGGAGCCGTTGTTAATGAACTTGTTTGAGATTATAGCCGGAGTTAAACCCTCTATGTGTTACTGCTCTCCCTTGTTGGCTAGTCTATTAGGTAGTTTAATTAGCTATTGGTTGTCTACTAGAGACAACCTGGAGACTAATAAGTACTTGGTCTCTAACCTGCCGACTCATAAACTGTTTAGTAGAGTCGGAGTTTATCCCGGGGTCTATGGGCGTGGTTAAAGACATTGTCTGCCATTGTCCGGCCTTCACTACCCATCGATTGCTCCAACTAGTTTGGGACTTTATAGAAGCCAACCCGCCCAGTCCCAGTAGTTACCTAGACAACGGGAATGCGTCCTCCAGGAGTAGGAAGTTTAGTAACCAAGACAACAACGCCATTCCGCTCTCTCTGCTGAGATCCATCGCCCTGAACGATATTGAGAAAGATGCCAGAAATATTCGCTTGGCTTTCCCTGCAAGGGTGACCAATCGTCATTAATAGGGTTACAATATAGATAGAGCATTAGGGCCGTAGGTTTGTCCAAAAATGATCGATAATCCATCGAAATTTTTTTCATTTGCGATGATTTTCGATTAATTTTTCACTATATAGAAAAACAAACATTTTTACCAAAAAAAAAACAAAATACTGTTTTTGAATCATTTTCATTTTTCTGCAATTTTGAAAAAATAAAACTACTGGTACACTGTTCTAGTACTCATATCTGGCATTTGTAGTGGACCAAAAAACCGTTTCATTATTTAAAACTTTTAATGCAACAAAACCGCTTCTTAAACAGCTTCTTAACTGTAAACTCTTAACCGCAACACTGTAAAAAACGTTTACTGTAAAAGGCGCCACTTTTACACATTTTATGTTTTTGAAATATTTCAAACATTTATTATTATCTTCTTTTTTACAATGAAAAATTTCTTATTTTTAGCAAACCAATAATTACTTGAAAAAAGATATTTTTACATTGGTAAATAATCGAAAAATCATCGATAATCGATCGAAACGTTTTCAGAAAAATCGATCGAAATATTTTTTTGAAAATTTTCGATGGACATCGATCGGTAGGGGTCTCTCTCACTGACGCCAAAATATTTCAGGTTTACTTCAGTAGCGTAATGAGAGTTTGCCGAACCGATTGGTTGATTAGCTTGGCTTATTTTTACACGACAAATAAAATACTTGCGGTTCTATTTAATGGATAGATCGGTTACTTATGATGTTTATATTCCTTAATATAAATTATTGCGTCGCTAATACCCCGATATTTTTTATTGACGATAAAGTGTTCGCACTTAAAGGAATTATGTCAATATCTAGCCTTCCATGAATCAGTACAAGGTTAGGTTACATGTCGATGTCGGTATCACCATAACTGTTGGAGGTCGGTGAATCTCATTTCCAGGGACAGGATCCGATACGATACGATACGAAAACGGATTTTTTTATTTCGTATAGCTCTAATTTATTCGTATCGAATTTCGTATCGTTATCATAAAAAATTGACGTCGTATCGTATAATACGAATATATCTTTTACGTATTTCGTATCGTATTTTTGTATCTTATTATTTTGTAAATATTAATGTTTTCATCAGTCAAACCAGTGAACAACACCACTTTTTTTGTTTACATTTTTTTTTCTCAAAATTGGTGTAAAATTAGTAGGTTGCAACTTTGATGATGTAAATAATATGTGTAAGTTACAGGGGGGTCGTTTCTCGTGGAGAATCGTGGGGGTAAGACAGCGGTCCTCGAATTTTGAGGAGAACTCGAATAGTGCCTACAAGGCCTCGATGTTATGATAAGGAATTTTAGTGGGATAATAAAATAAATGATACTATAGTTTTATTATAGTATTAGTCTAACTTCGAAATTGAAGTTTTGAATGTTGTTCCATAATGGTAGGCCCCCGTATATTTCATAAAATTCAAAATGTCCCCAAAATTCAAAATTATTCAAAATTGTCCATAAATAACAGTAGTACGATATGCATAGAATGGCATGGTATTATGATAACGCCTACTATTAATTTGGGCCGTGTTGCATAAACGTCTTTATGGATGTTGTAGACAGTGGAGAGTAGATACACTGCTTTAGTAGCAAGCCATGGCATGACCTGGTAGCAGGCATACTGGACTGGAACATTGAAATAAAAAATACTTGCCTATTATATACAGATTTATATAATTTTCTAAGTGTAATAATTCAAAATACTTTATTAGTTCGGACTAATATTATATTCCAAATTGAGACTGTTTTATTGCACTTATAGGATACAATGTATACCTATTTGTTTATATTATAATTCTGTCTGGTTAGTAATTCAACATTTTAACATATTAAATTAGTATATTAGCACAACATAATACTACAGTACACAATTTATGTTATGTTACATGGAATAGAAGTCGTTTCTCTTAAAGCACCGCCTACATCCCTGCGCCATCGTCCAGCCCTATTGGCCGCCACGACCTCCGCCCACATCCCTGCGCCATCGTCCAGCCCTATTGGCCGCCACGACCTCCGCCCACATACCTGCGCCATCGTCCAGTCCCTATTGGCCGCCACGACCTCCGCCCACATCCCTGCGCCATCGTCCAGCCCTATTGGCCGCCACGACCTCCCGCCCACATCCCTGCGCCATCGTTCCCAGCCCCTATTGGGCCCGCCCACGACCCTCCGCCCCACATCCCTGCGCCCATCGTCCCCAGGCCCCTATTGGGCCGCCCACGACCTCCGCCCACCCCTCAGACAAAGACCCACTGCCCGAACCAAGGCAATGGAAATAATAATACAACGAATCGGAATAATACGAAACTCTTTTCGTATTTCGTATCGTATCTTGGATTTTTTTCGTATCGTAATCGTATTGTATCATGTCCCTGCTCATTTCTAGTATTGTTTGTCGTCCGAGTAATATTATGAAAGCTCTTCCATGTTTCTCATCCATGTTTTCTACAGTATTTTATGGAAATATAAAAGTTTTATCCCGTTGTAAATCAGCATCATTGCATAAATTTATTTTTCATGTAGTTTGCAATGCAGCAATTGAGTGGTTGTGGTATAATAATTATGTAGGCTACTTAATGGTGGGTGTTCTAGTGAATGAAGTACCGGTCGTGTTTCATCTTGTAGTTTTGTTTTTTGGGTATATGAATGGTTTAATTTCGATAAGACGGGCTACTTAGGGTTGAGCGCAGCGGCTGCAGATTATTGTAATGACTTCTAATAGCAGCAGGCCGTGGTGAAGTAAATTGTGGACATAGAACTTTATTTTCGTTATATTTGTCGACAACACGTACGTTGGGGCTTGGCTCACACGTACGTGGGGGCCTTGCTCCACACGTACGTGGGGGGCCTTGGCTCACACGTACGTGGGGGCCTTGGCTCACACGTACGTGGGGGCCTTGGCTCACACGTACGTGGGGGGCCTTGGCTCACACGTACGTGGGGGCCTTGGCTCACACGTACGCGGGGGCCTTGGCTCACACGTACGTGGGGGGCCTTGGGCTCACACGTACGTGGGGGCCTTGGCTCACACGTACGTGGGGGCCTTGGCTCACACGTACGTGGAGGCCTTGCCTCACACGTAAGTCCAGTTGATCCTTTGCGTTAGAATTAGTGGAATTAGTTATTCGCCCCCTAGCGGTCGACAGATGAACTATAGAAATCTGTCTGTGTGTAGCATTTCTGAACTTTGTATAGTTCTACATGTGTACCAAGATTGGTTCCATTTCATAAATTATTGACCGACGACGGACAGGACAGGTCCCACTATACTATATAATTATGGCTCCCTGATTGCAAAATGATTTATTCCAATACAATAATACAAAGCTAAAGTTTTTTTAAGGTTATTTGTGACGTAATAATTAATTCCTACATTTTTAATACATGGTGAGTTTATAGTGTAATACCGCCCTAAATAAGTTTGCCTTATATTGGCGTAAGCAGGAAACACTAGCAGAAAGTGGTACTCATGTTCTGCTTCCCCTGAGTTACAAATTTTACAAACCAGATCGCCAACAGCTCTGTGAGTCAATCTCTAAGTTATGGTTATGGGACTAGCACCGAAACCTTGCGAGAGTTTGACGTAAGCCATTATTGCCCTTTAATAAATGCAGTCCTATTAGATATACTTATGTTCCGAACTGCTCTTTAATATAATATTGCCCCTTAAAAGAGTTATGCATTTCGCCCTAATGGCTCTTCAACGGTAAAATATTTAAAAAAATAGTT
>JAUCBJ010003773.1:0-171447 GCA_032718475.1 Nemertoderma westbladi
TCTTTACCCACGAGGTGCGTCGCTTTTCATTCACACTTATAAAGTGTGATATTTTCATAATATCCGTTTTTTTCTTACTTTTTCCTAATCAACTTGAATTGTAGGCCCCTTATCGACCTATATTAACTATTACGTTTTTTGGATCTAACTTGCTTATTTTTTTATGATATATTCCAATATAATATCGCATACAGTTATTAATTATTCTTCAACATTGTTGCTCTCTTCACTACAGCCATCGCCAGGCAACTGGGACCCGTGGGGTCAGGGGTGCGGCCAGTATCCGAAGTTCGACAGCTCTACGTTTAAACCTCCGATCAGGGAGCGGACTCCGATCGTACGTGACGTCTGTAGCGGCAGGTGTCAGCTCGCCGAGCCGGTGGAGGAATCCCAGACGGTGCGACTCGATGAACCAACAGCGACACGAGAATCTGTCGGTGTTTCTTCGCGAACCGCAGTATTTGCTCCGAGTCCGGCCTATGGTACAGTGATTATTATATTTTATTCTAATTGTCTTATTATAATATATCATAATATTTAATAAAATGAAAAAAAATATTTTGGTCTGAACAATTTGCTCTCACGTTGCAAAATATATTTTCATAATTATTTATTAATGAGTGGTGATGGGCCTTTATGTAAATAATTCACGTCTGCTTTAAGGAACGCCACATACTGTAATTTAACTTCTGCTCTCATTTCGTAGGCCTATTACATATCAGTTCGGTTATATGTGATTTGACACAGTGGGTCTCGGTTATTCAATTAATGTTAGTTCCGCAGTTCTAAATACAATTATAGACACTTTGGGACTCTCCAGGCCACAATTTAAACCACACGGCGTAATGCGATTTTGCCATACTTTCTTCTTGTTAGTGGGAATTTAATTAAATAAATGGCTATGTTTATTCAATCACAACTCAGCCAATCCGCCATTCCAAAATGACTAATAAAAATTAATTCAATTATTTAAGCTAATTTTCAGCAAACTGAAACGGTCGGAAATACAATTGAACCCTTTTGTACAAAATACTGTATAAGGGAAAAGGGAAGATTGAAACCTAAGGTAATGTATTCTTTGGAGGTTATAACATGGGTACCATTCCGGTAATATCATATTCCTTGGACTCACCTAGAAGGCTCCATAGTTACGCCTTGTCTGTCGCTGGTATTGTAACCTTATCTTGTGCCCGCAATAGTACTGGTATCCTCTTCTCCAATACTATTTTAGCTAGTTAATTATTTTAGTTAGTATTAAGGGTGTCCCCAAGACAGACTGGCGCCATGGGCGGGTGTCCTCTTTTGGCTACAAGCTTCATGCTTTTTTTTGTCGAAGTCGGTGTGAAATTATGGAGGATTGCAATTGAGCGGCAATAATCGCGATAATGTAGGTTAATTACTGATCGATAACTGTAACAGCGTACGATGCAGATGCTGTTGACAATTACATCCCCTAGTGGTGCTTGCAGATGTATATGTAATGGATTTAAACCTGTAATTACGTTTACTTACTTCAAAAATAGCACTTAATTTTACAGGCGCAATTAATTAGATTAATTAATTATGTATCAAATAATTAAATTTCAATTTCAACCCAAATAGGTGTTCCTGTACTAGTACGGGACCCCCCACCTCCAAGACCTCCACTGCCTCGACTATATGGGGCAACCAATCATAATCAACCATCTCCTCGTTCGACCAATCACAATCAACTCCATCATGAAGATATTGAGACAAAATATTACCCAATAACCAATGAATACAGCCCATATGGTAAACCAGGCGCCGGTGCACCAATCACAGACCTCGATGGAACTATTAATACTAAAGTGTTTGGTCGCTTCAACAGAGAACAATTTAATGTGAGAAACAATAATAATTACATTTAACTTTATTAACAATTAATAATTACTTGTTTCCTGTAATTCATAAACACCTTTAATGAATAACAAGTCAGTGTATAGACATGTTGGCTCAATTCATTTCATACATTCATTCATTCATATTTCACAATTGTGCTATTAGGGATTCTGTATTATTATGTAATTTAAACTGTATAGTATTATTTTCTTCACAGGTTACAAAGGATTACACAGGTGAGCTATTCACATAAAACCCTGATTCAGTGTAATATAAATCATGTTAGTGGATATATAGTGCAATGTGATACATCGCAGATCAATACAATAGCAATGGAAGCACTTTACAGTGTGATGATCCTAGTGGCTTTGTTACACGAACGAACGTTAGTGAGTGAGTGAAAATAAAGCCACGAGGATCAGAACACTGTAAAGTACTTCGCAACAAGTTTGTATGTAGTTTTATTCCAAAATTTTAACTTTACGAAATTATTTTACATATATTATAAGTGATAGAAACTGCACAAATTAAATTAGTTGCTTTCTAAATAAATGTAAAAATACTAACGGCATTGAGTAATGTCAACGGTACAATTTTGAAATAAAATAAATGTATTTTCATTTATCATAGATTACAAAAAACTAGTCAAATTTTTACATTTAAATGTTATGGTGGATTAAATTTTCAAATGTTGGAAGTATATTTCCAATATACTTCATACCTTTGCGATGAATAATTATTGACAGTTGATATAAATAATTCAATAGAATGATATTGAAAAAAAATTGTTTGAAAATAAAAGTTATTGCAGTAGTTTAGAGTCAAAGTTACTACCAATAATACAGTAATAATTATTGCACACTTTCCAGATCAGGATGTGATAGAAGAAGCGGAGGTAAGACCGGTGATGGAAACCAATGGAATTAATTATGTTACGACCGAGAAAGTCATAACGAAAGAAAATGCCGAATGCAGTGTCGACTGGATTCGGGGTAAGCTGGACACGAAACGATCAAAAAAGATCAACAACCGTCGACCTGAACGAAAGATATATTCAGATATAACTAGATGGGTATGTTTGTAGTCATAAAGCGTTGCTATGAATATTACAAGTTTGGCAAATAATATCACTTTAATCCTCTGAATTGTTCAATTACAACGATTTCGGTACCACCACCATGCTACTTGTAGCGTAGTGGGTGCTATACCAAATATCTATTTACGGATTTCAAAGAAAATCACGCCATGGGGGGGGGGGGGGGGGAAGAAATGGTAGAAAGAGTTATATAGGATAATGGTTCTTACCATATTCATTGGGAGAGTTAGAGCATCAAATCATTAAAAGATTGCCTTATTCCAATTTCATTTGGATGAAATAAAACTTATGTTCAACTTTGGAACACATAACCAAAGGTGACTAACTAGTAAATAAATTGATTTCAGAGAACAGGTGTGCACGAATGCGATGTTCAGACAAAGGTGCACTACGATGAGAATATTAAACTGGCGGAAGCAAGGGTGGTATCTAAGCAACTCCGTCGGGAGATGAGTATGGAAATGACAAAACAGGTACGTTAATTAGAAATAATCCAATTATATGTTAAATATGGTACTTGGTAATGTTTCTTTGAATAAAACAATGGAATAAAAAATAAAACAATGGAATCAAATAATAAAACAATAGTGGTGTGGTACAGATTTTTATTACGTGTACAAACTATTAATAGGTGTTTTTATAATGTGTGAATCTATCTGTTGGCCTACTATTTACTTTCTGTATCTATTTGTGTGCTATTATTACTTGCTTCCCACACATAGATACTGTTACTATTTGTGTGCTACTATTACTTGCTTCCCACACATAGATACTGTTACTATTTGTGTGCTACTATTACTTGCTTCCCACACATAGATACTGTTACTATTTGTGTGCTACTATTACTTGCTTCCCACACATAGATACTGTTACTATTTGTGTGCTACTATTATTTGCTTCCCACACATAGATACTGTTACTATTTGTGTGCTACGTTTATTTGCTTCCCACACATAGATACTGTTACTATTTGTGTGCTACGTTTATTTGCTTCCCACACATAGATACTGTTACTATTTGTGTGCTACTATTACTTGCTTCCCACACATAGATACTGTTACTATTTGTGTGCTACTATTACTTGCTTCCCACACATAGATACTGTTACTATTTGTGTGCTACTATTACTTGCTTCCCACACATAGATACTGTTACTATTTGTGTGCTACTATTATTTGCTTCCCACACATAGATACTGTTACTATTTGTGTGCTACTATTACTTGCTTCCCACACATAGATACTGTTACTATTTGTGTGCTACTATTACTTGCTTCCCACACATAGATACTGTTACTATTTGTGTGCTACTATTACTTGCTTCCCACACATAGATACTGTTACTATTTGTGTGCTACTATTATTTGCTTCCCACACATAGATACTGTTACTATTTGTGTGCTACGTTTATTTGCTTCCCACACATAGATACTGTTACTATTTGTGTGCTACTATTACTTGCTTCCCACTCATAGATACTGTTACTATTTGTGTGCTACTATTACTTGCTTCCCACACATAGATACTGTTACTATTAGTGTGCTACGTTTATTTGCTTCCCACACATAGATACTGTTACTATTTGTGTGCTACTATTACTTGCTTCCCACACATAGATACTGTTACTATTTGTGTGCTACGTTTATTTGCTTCCCACACATAGATACTGTTACTATTTGTGTGCTACTATTACTTGCTTCCCACTCATAGATACTGTTACTATTTGTGTGCTACTATTACTTGCTTCCCACACATAGATACTGTTACTATTAGTGTGCTACGTTTATTTGCTTCCCACACATAGATACTGTTACTATTTGTGTGCTACTATTACTTGCTTCCCACACATAGATACTGTTACTATTAGTGTGCTACGTTTATTTGCTTCCCACACATAGATACTGTTACTATTTGTGTGCTACTATTACTTGCTTCCCACACATAGATACTGTTACTATTTGTGTGCTACTATTACTTGCTTCCCACACATAGATACTGTTACTATTTGTGTGCTACGTTTATTTGCTTCCCACACATAGATACTGTTACTATTAGTGTGCTACGTTTATTTGCTTCCCACACATAGATACTGTTACTATTTGTGTGCTACTATTACTTCCTTCCCACACATAGATACTGTTACTATTTGTGTGCTACGTTTATTTGCTTCCCACACATAGATACTGTTACTATTTGTGTGCTACTATTACTTGCTTCCCACACATAGATACTGTTACTATTTGTGTGCTACTATTACTTGCTTCCCACACATAGATACTGTTACTATTTGTGTGCTACTATTACTTGCTTCCCACACATAGATACTGTTACTATTTGTGTGCTACTATTACTTGCTTCCCACACATAGATACTGTTACTATTTGTGTGCTACGTTTATTTGCTCCCCACACATAGATACTGTTACTATTTGTGTGCTACTATTACTTGCTTCCCACACATAGATACTGTTACTATTTGTGTGCTACTATTACTTGCTTCCCACACATAGATACTGTTACTATTTGTGTGCTACTATTACTTGCTTCCCACACATAGATACTGTTACTATTTGTGTGCTACTATTACTTGCTTCCCACACATAGATACTGTTACTATTTGTGTGCTACGTTTATTTGCTCCCCACACATAGATACTGTTACTATTTGTGTGCTACTATTACTTGCTTCCCACACATAGATACTGTTACTATTTGTGTGCTACTATTACTTGCTTCCCACACATAGATACTGTTACTATTTGTGTGCTACTATTACTTGCTTCCCACACATAGATACTGTTACTATTTGTGTACTACTATTACTTGCTTCCCACACATAGATACTGTTACTATTTGTGTGCTACGTTTATTTGCTCCCCACACATAGATACTGTTACTATTTGTGTGCTACTATTACTTGCTTCCCACACATAGATACTGTTACTATTTGTGTGCTACTATTACTTGCTTCCCACACATAGATACTGTTACTATTTGTGTGCTACTATTACTTGCTTCCCACACATAGATACTGTTACTATTTGTGTACTACTATTACTTGCTTCCCACACATAGATACTGTTACTATTTGTGTGCTACGTTTATTTGCTTCCCACTCATAGATACTGTTACTATTTGTGTACTACTATTACTTGCTTCCCACACATAGATACTGTTACTATTTGTGTGCTACTATTACTTGCTTCCCACACATAGATACTGTTACTATTTGTGTACTACTATTACTTGCTTCCCACACATAGATACTGTTACTATTTGTGTACTACTATTACTTGCTTCCCACACATAGATACTGTTACTATTTGTGTGCTACTATTACTTGCTTCCTCCAACACATAGATACTGTTACTATTTGTGTACTACTATTACTTGCTTCCCACACATAGATACTGTTACTATTTGTGTGCTACTATTACTTGCTTCCCACACATAGATACTGTTACTATTTGTGTACTACTATTACTTGCTTCCCACACATAGATACTGTTACTATTTGTGTGCTACGTTTATTTGCTTCCCACTCATAGATACTGTTACTATTTGTGTACTACTATTACTTGCTTCCCACACATAGATACTGTTACTATTTGTGTGCTACTATTACTTGCTTCCCACACATAGATACTGTTACTATTTGTGTACTACTATTACTTGCTTCCCACACATAGATACTGTTACTATTTGTGTACTACTATTACTTGCTTCCCACACATAGATACTGTTACTATTTGTGTGCTACGTTTATTTGCTTCGCACACATAGATACTGTTACTATTTGTGTGCTACATTTATTTGCTTCCCACACATAGATACTGTTACTATTTGTGTGCTACGTTTATTTGCTCCCCACACATAGATACTGTTACTATTTGTGTACTACTATTACTTGCTTCCCACACATAGATACTGTTACTATTTGTGTACTACTATTACTTGCTTCCCACACATAGATACTGTTACTATTTGTGTGCTACTATTACTTGCTTCCCACACATAGATACTGTTACTATTTGTGTGCTACGTTTATTTGCTTCCCACTCATAGATACTGTTACTATTTGTGTACTACTATTACTTGCTTCCCACACATAGATACTGTTACTATTTGTGTGCTACTATTACTTGCTTCCCACACATAGATACTGTTACTATTTGTGTGCTACTATTACTTGCTTCCCACACATAGATACTGTTACTATTTGTGTGCTACTATTACTTGCTTCCCACACATAGATACTGTTACTATTTGTGTGCTACGTTTATTTGCTCCCCACACATAGATACTGTTACTATTTGTGTGCTACTATTACTTGCTTCCCACACATAGATACTGTTACTATTTGTGTGCTACTATTACTTGCTTCCCACACATAGATACTGTTACTATTTGTGTGCTACTATTACTTGCTTCCCACACATAGATACTGTTACTATTTGTGTGCTACGTTTATTTGCTTCCCACTCATAGATACTGTTACTATTTGTGTGCTACTATTACTTGCTTCCCACACATAGATACTGTTACTATTTGTGTGCTACTATTACTTGCTTCCCACACATAGATACTGTTACTATTTGTGTGTTACTATTACTTGCTTCCCACACATAGATACTGTTACTATTTGTGTGCTACTATTACTTGCTTCCCACACATAGATACTGTTACTATTTGTGTGCTACGTTTATTTGCTTCCCACTCATAGATACTGTTACTATTTGTGTACTACTATTACTTGCTTCCCACACATAGATACTGTTACTATTTGTGTGCTACGTTTATTTGCTCCCCACACATAGATACTGTTACTATTTGTGTGCTACTATTACTTGCTTCCCACACATAGATACTGTTACTATTTGTGTGCTACGTTTATTTGCTTCCCACTCATAGATACTGTTACTATTTGTGTGCTACTATTACTTGCTTCCCACACATAGATACTGTTACTATTTGTGTGCTACGTTTATTTGCTTCCCACACATAGATACTGTTACTATTTGTGTGCTATTATTACTTGCTTCCCACACATAGATACTGTTACTATTTGTGTGCTACTATTACTTGCTTCCCACACATAGATACTGGTACTATTTGTGTGCTTCTATTACTTGCTTCCCACACATAGATACTGTTACTATTTGTGTGCTACTATTACTTGCTTCCCACACATAGATACTGGTACTATTTGTGTGCTACTATTACTTGCTTCCCACACATAGATACTGTTACTATTTGTGTGCTACTATTACTTGCTTCCCACACATAGATACTGTTACTATTTGTGTGCTACGTTTATTTGCTTCCCACACATAGATACTGTTACTATTTGTGTGCTACGTTTATTTGCTTCCCACACATAGATACTGTTACTATTTGTGTGCTACTATTACTTGCTTCCCACACATAGATACTGTTACTATTTGTGTGCTACGTTTATTTGCTTCCCACACATAGATACTGTTACTATTTGTGTGCTACGTTTATTTGCTCTGGCTTCCCACACATAGATACTGTTACTATTTGTGTGCTACTATTACTTGCTTCGCACACATAGATACTGTTACTATTTGTGTGCTACTATTACTTGCTTCCCACACATAGATACTGTTACTATTTGTGTGCTACGTTTATTTGCTTCCCACACATAGATACTGTTACTATTTGTGTGCTACGTTTATTTGCTCTGGCTTCCCACACATAGATACTGTTACTATTTGTGTGCTACTATTACTTGCTTCCTCCAACACATAGATACTGTTACTATTTGTGTGCTACTATTACTTGCTTCCTCCAACACATAGATACTGTTACTATTTGTGTGCTACTATTACTTGCTTCCCACACATAGATACTGTTACTATTTGTGTGCTACTATTACTTGCTTCCTCCAACACATAGATACTGTTACTATTTGTGTGCTACTATTACTTGCTTCCCACACATAGATACTGTTACTATTTGTGTGCTACGTTTATTTGCTTCCCACACATAGATACTGTTACTATTTGTGTGCTACTATTACTTGCTTCCTCCAACACATAGATACTGTTACTATTTGTGTGCTACTATTACTTGCTTCCCACACATAGATACTGTTACTATTTGTGTGCTACGTTTATTTGCTTCCCACACATAGATACTGTTACTATTTGTGTGCTACATTTATTTGCTTCCCACACATAGATACTGTTACTATTTGTGTGCTACTATTACTTGCTTCCTCCAACACATAGATACTGTTACTATTTGTGTGCTACTATTACTTGCTTCCCACACATAGATACTGTTACTATTTGTGTGCTACTATTACTTGCTTCCTCCAACACATAGATACTGTTACTATTTGTGTGCTACTATTACTTGCTTCCTCCAACACATAGATACTGTTACTATTTGTGTGCTACTATTACTTGCTTCCTCCAACACATAGATACTGTTACTATTTGTGTGCTACTATTACTTGCTTCCTCCAACACATAGATACTGTTACTATTTGTGTGCTACGTTTATTTGCTTCCCACACATAGATACTGTTACTATTTGTGTGCTACTATTACTTGCTTCCTCCAACACATAGATACTGTTACTATTTGTGTGCTACTATTACTTGCTTCCTCCAACACATAGATACTGTTACTATTTGTGTGCTACTATTACTTGCTTCCTCCAACACATAGATACTGTTACTATTTGTGTGCTACTATTACTTGCTTCCCACACATAGATACTGTTACTATTTGTGTGCTACTATTACTTGCTTCCTCCAACACATAGATACTGTTACTATTTGTGTGCTACTATTACTTGCTTCCCACACATAGATACTGTTACTATTTGTGTGCTACGTTTATTTGCTTCCCACACATAGATACTGTTACTATTTGTGTGCTACGTTTATTTGCTTCCCACACATAGATACTGTTACTATTTGTGTGCTACTATTACTTGCTTCCCACACATAGATACTGTTACTATTTGTGTGCTACTATTACTTGCTTCCCACACATAGATACTGTTACTATTTGTGTGCTACGTTTATTTGCTTCCCACACATAGATACTGTTACTATTTGTGTGCTACGTTTATTTGCTCTGGCTTCCCACACATAGATACTGTTACTATTTGTGTGCTACTATTACTTGCTTCCCACACATAGATACTGTTACTATTTGTGTGCTACTATTACTTGCTTCCTCCAACACATAGATACTGTTACTATTTGTGTGCTACTATTACTTGCTTCCTCCAACACATAGATACTGTTACTATTTGTGTGCTACTATTACTTGCTTCCCACACATAGATACTGTTACTATTTGTGTGCTACTATTACTTGCTTCCTCCAACACATAGATACTGTTACTATTTGTGTGCTACTATTACTTGCTTCCCACACATAGATACTGTTACTATTTGTGTGCTACGTTTATTTGCTTCCCACACATAGATACTGTTACTATTTGTGTGCTACATTTATTTGCTTCCCACACATAGATACTGGTACTATTTGTGTGCTACTATTACTTGCTTCCCACACATAGATACTGTTACTATTTGTGTGCTACTATTACTTGCTTCCCACACATAGATACTGTTACTATTTGTGTGCTACTATTACTTGCTTCCCACACATAGATACTGTTACTATTTGTGTGCTACTATTACTTGCTTCCCACACATAGATACTGGTACTATTTGTGTGCTACTATTACTTGCTTCCCACACATAGATACTGTTACTATTTGTGTGCTACTATTATTTGCTTCCCACACATAGATACTGTTACTATTTGTGTGCTACTATTACTTGCTTCCCACACATAGATACTGGTACTATTTGTGTGCTACTATTACTTGCTTCCCACACATAGATACTGTTACTATTTGTGTGCTACGTTTATTTGCTTCCCACACATAGATACTGTTACTATTTGTGTACTTATTACTTGCTTCCTCCAACACATAGATACTGTTACTATTTGTGTGCTACTATTACTTGCTTCCCACACATAGATACTGTTACTATTTGTGTGCTACTATTACTTGCTTCCCACACATAGATACTGTTACTATTTGTGTGCTACGTTTATTTGCTCTGGCTTCCCACACATAGATACTGTTACTATTTGTGTGCTACGTTTATTTGCTTCCCACACATAGATACTGTTACTATTTGTGTGCTACTATTACTTGCTTCCCACACATAGATACTGTTACTATTTGTGTGCTACGTTTATTTGCTTCCCACACATAGATACTGTTACTATTTGTGTACTTATTACTTGCTTCCTCCAACACATAGATACTGTTACTATTTGTGTGCTACTATTACTTGCTTCCCACACATAGATACTGTTACTATTTGTGTGCTACGTTTATTTGCTTCCCACACATAGATACTGTTACTATTTGTGTGCTACTATTACTTGCTTCCCACACATAGATACTGTTACTATTTGTGTGCTACTATTACTTGCTTCCCACACATAGATACTGTTACTATTTGTGTGCTACGTTTATTTGCTTCGCACACATAGATACTGTTACTATTTGTGTGCTACGTTTATTTGCTTCCCACACATAGATACTGTTACTATTTGTGTGCTACTATTACTTGCTTCCCACACATAGATACTGTTACTATTTGTGTGCTACGTTTATTTGCTCCCCACACATAGATACTGTTACTATTTGTGTGCTACTATTATTTGCTTCCCACACATAGATACTGTTACTATTTGTGTGCTACTATTACTTGCTTCCCACACATAGATACTGTTACTATTTGTGTGCTACTATTACTTGCTTCCCACACATAGATACTGTTACTATTTGTGAGCTACGTTTATTTGCTTCGCACACATAGATACTGTTACTATTTGTGTGCTACTATTACTTGCTTCCCACACATAGATACTGTTACTATTTGTGTGCTACGTTTATTTGCTTCGCACACATAGATACTGTTACTATTTGTGTGCTACTATTACTTGCTTCCCACACATAGATACTGTTACTATTTGTGTGCTACTATTACTTGCTTCCCACACATAGATACTGTTACTATTTGTGTGCTACGTTTATTTGCTTCGCACACATAGATACTGTTACTATTTGTGTGCTACTATTACTTGCTTCCCACACATAGATACTGTTACTATTTGTGTGCTACTATTACTTGCTTCCCACACATAGATACTGTTACTATTTGTGTACTACTATTACTTGCTTCCCACACATAGATACTGTTACTATTTGTGTGCTACTATTATTTGCTTCCCACTCATAGATACTGTTACTATTTGTGTGCTACGTTTATTTGCTTCCCACACATAGATACTGTTACTATTTGTGAGCTACGTTTATTTGCTTCCCACACATAGATACTGTTACTATTTGTGTGCTACTATTACTTGCTTCCCACACATAGATACTGTTACTATTTGTGTGCTACTATTACTTGCTTCCCACACATAGATACTGTTACTATTTGTGTGCTACTATTACTTGCTTCCCACACATAGATACTGTTACTATTTGTGTGCTACGTTTATTTGCTTCGCACACATAGATACTGTTACTATTTGTGTGCTACTATTACTTGCTTCCCACACATAGATACTGTTACTATTTGTGTGCTACTATTACTTGCTTCCCACACATAGATACTGTTACTATTTGTGTGCTACTATTACTTGCTTCCCACACATAGATACTGTTACTATTTGTGTGCTACTATTACTTGCTTCCCACACATAGATACTGTTACTATTTGTGTACTACTATTACTTGCTTCCCACACATAGATACTGTTACTATTTGTGTACTACTATTACTTGCTTCCCACACATAGATACTGTTACTATTTGTGTGCTACGTTTATTTGCTTCCCACACATAGATACTGTTACTATTTGTGTGCTACTATTACTTGCTTCCCACACATAGATACTGTTACTATTTGTGTACTACTATTACTTGCTTCCCACACATAGATACTGTTACTATTTGTGTGCTACGTTTATTTGCTTCCCACACATAGATACTGTTACTATTTGTGTGCTACTATTACTTGCTTCCCACACATAGATACTGTTACTATTTGTGTACTACTATTACTTGCTTCCCACACATAGATACTGTTACTATTTGTGTGCTACGTTTATTTGCTTCCCACACATAGATACTGTTACTATTTGTGTGCTACTATTACTTGCTTCCCACACATAGATACTGTTACTATTTGTGAGCTACGTTTATTTGCTTCCCACACATAGATACTGTTACTATTTGTGTGCTACTATTACTTGCTTCCCACACATAGATACTGTTACTATTTGTGTGCTACGTTTATTTGCTTCCCACACATAGATACTGTTACTATTTGTGTACTACTATTACTTGCTTCCCACACATAGATACTGTTACTATTTGTGTGCTACGTTTATTTGCTTCCCACACATAGATACTGTTACTATTTGTGTGCTACTATTACTTGCTTCCCACACATAGATACTGTTACTATTTGTGTGCTACTATTACTTGCTTCCCACACATAGATACTGTTACTATTTGTGTGCTACTATTACTTGCTTCCCACACATAGATACTGTTACTATTTGTGTGCTACTATTACTTGCTTCCCACACATAGATACTGTTACTATTTGTGTGCTACTATTACTTGCTTCCCACACATAGATACTGTTACTATTTGTGTACTACTATTACTTGCTTCCCACACATAGATACTGTTACTATTTGTGTGCTACGTTTATTTGCTTCCCACACATAGATACTGTTACTATTTGTGAGCTACGTTTATTTGCTTCGCACACATAGATACTGTTACTATTTGTGTGCTACGTTTATTTGCTTCCCACACATAGATACTGTTACTATTTGTGTGCTACGTTTATTTGCTTCCCACACATAGATACTGTTACTATTTGTGAGCTACGTTTATTTGCTTCCCACACATAGATACTGTTACTATTTGTGAGCTACGTTTATTTGCTTCCCACACATAGATACTGTTACTATTTGTGTGCTACTATTACTTGCTTCCCACACCTAGATACTGTTACTATTTGTGTGCTACTATTACTTGCTTCCCACACATAGATACTGTTACTATTTGTGTGCTACGTTTATTTGCTTCGCACACATAGATACTGTTACTATTTGTGAGCTACTATTACTTGCTTCCCACACATAGATACTGTTACTATTTGTGTGCTACGTTTATTTGCTTCCCACACATAGATACTGTTACTATTTGTGTGCTACTATTACTTGCTTCCCACACATAGATACTGTTACTATTTGTGTGCTACGTTTATTTGCTTCCCACACATAGATACTGTTACTATTTGTGTGCTACTATTACTTGCTTCCCACACATAGATACTGTTACTATTTGTGTGCTACTATTACTTGCTTCCCACACATAGATACTGTTACTATTTGTGTGCTACTATTACTTGCTTCCCACACATAGATACTGTTACTATTTGTGTGCTACGTTTATTTGCTTCCCACACATAGATACTGTTACTATTTGTGTGCTACGTTTATTTGCTTCGCACACATAGATACTGTTACTATTTGTGTGCTACGTTTATTTGCTTCCCACACATAGATACTGTTACTATTTGTGTGCTACGTTTATTTGCTTCCCACACATAGATACTGTTACTATTTGTGTGCTACTATTACTTGCTTCCCACACATAGATACTGTTACTATTTGTGTGCTACTATTACTTGCTTCCCACACATAGATACTGTTACTATTTGTGTGCTACGTTTATTTGCTTCCCACACATAGATACTGTTACTATTTGTGTGCTACGTTTATTTGCTTCGCACACATAGATACTGTTACTATTTGTGTGCTACTATTACTTGCTTCCCACACATAGATACTGTTACTATTTGTGTGCTACTATTACTTGCTTCCCACACATAGATACTGTTACTATTTGTGTGCTACGTTTATTTGCTTCCCACACATAGATACTGTTACTATTTGTGTGCTACGTTTATTTGCTTCCCACACATAGATACTGTTACTATTTGTGTGCTACTATTACTTGCTTCCCACACATAGATACTGTTACTATTTGTGTGCTACTATTACTTGCTTCCCACACATAGATACTGTTACTATTTGTGTGCTACGTTTATTTGCTTCCCACACATAGATACTGTTACTATTTGTGTGCTACGTTTATTTGCTTCGCACACATAGATACTGTTACTATTTGTGTGCTACTATTACTTGCTTCCCACACATAGATACTGTTACTATTTGTGAGCTACGTTTATTTGCTTCGCACACATAGATACTGTTACTATTTGTGTGCTACTATTACTTGCTTCCCACACATAGATACTGTTACTATTTGTGTGCTACGTTTATTTGCTTCGCACACATAGATACTGTTACTATTTGTGTGCTACGTTTATTTGCTTCCCACACATAGATACTGTTACTATTTGTGTGCTACGTTTATTTGCTTCCCACACATAGATACTGTTACTATTTGTGTGCTACGTTTATTTGCTTCGCACACATAGATACTGTTACTATTTGTGTGCTACTATTACTTGCTTCCCACACATAGATACTGTTACTATTTGTGAGCTACGTTTATTTGCTTCGCACACATAGATACTGTTACTATTTGTGTGCTACTATTACTTGCTTCCCACACATAGATACTGTTACTATTTGTGTGCTACGTTTATTTGCTTCGCACACATAGATACTGTTACTATTTGTGTGCTACTATTACTTGCTTCCCACACATAGATACTGTTACTATTTGTGTGCTACGTTTATTTGCTTCGCACACATAGATACTGTTACTATTTGTGTGCTACGTTTATTTGCTTCGCACACATAGATACTGTTACTATTTGTGTGCTACTATTACTTGCTTCCCACACATAGATACTGTTACTATTTGTGTGCTACGTTTATTTGCTTCCCACACATAGATACTGTTACTATTTGTGAGCTACGTTTATTTGCTTCCCACACATAGATACTGTTACTATTTGTGTGCTACGTTTATTTGCTTCGCACACATAGATACTGTTACTATTTGTGTACTACTATTACTTGCTTCCCACACATAGATACTGTTACTATTTGTGTGCTACTATTACTTGCTTCCCACACATAGATACTGTTACTATTTGTGTGCTACTATTACTTGCTTCCCACTCATAGATACTGTTACTATTTGTGTGCTACTATTACTTGCTTCCCACACATAGATACTGTTACTATTTGTGTGCTACTATTACTTGCTTCCCACTCATAGATACTGTTACTATTTGTGAGCTACGTTTATTTGCTTCGCACACATAGATACTGTTACTATTTGTGTGCTACTATTACTTGCTTCCCACACATAGATACTGTTACTATTTGTGTGCTACGTTTATTTGCTTCCCACACATAGATACTGTTACTATTTGTGAGCTACGTTTATTTGCTTCCCACACATAGATACTGTTACTATTTGTGTGCTACGTTTATTTGCTTCGCACACATAGATACTGTTACTATTTGTGTACTACTATTACTTGCTTCCCACACATAGATACTGTTACTATTTGTGTGCTACTATTACTTGCTTCCCACACATAGATACTGTTACTATTTGTGTGCTACTATTACTTGCTTCCCACTCATAGATACTGTTACTATTTGTGTGCTACTATTACTTGCTTCCCACACATAGATACTGTTACTATTTGTGTGCTACTATTACTTGCTTCCCACTCATAGATACTGTTACTATTTGTGAGCTACGTTTATTTGCTTCGCACACATAGATACTGTTACTATTTGTGTGCTACGTTTATTTGCTTCGCACACATAGATACTGTTACTATTTGTGAGCTACGTTTATTTGCTTCGCACACATAGATACTGTTACTATTTGTGAGCTACGTTTATTTGCTTCGCACACATAGATACTGTTACTATTTGTGTACTACTATTACTTGCTTCCCACACATAGATACTGTTACTATTTGTGTGCTACTATTACTTGCTTCCCACACATAGATACTGTTACTATTTGTGTGCTACTATTACTTGCTTCCCACTCATAGATACTGTTACTATTTGTGTGCTACTATTACTTGCTTCCCACTCATAGATACTGTTACTATTTGTGTGCTACTATTACTTGCTTCCCACACATAGATACTGTTACTATTTGTGAGCTACGTTTATTTGCTTCCCACACATAGATACTGTTACTATTTGTGTGCTACGTTTATTTGCTTCCCACACATAGATACTGTTACTATTTGTGTGCTACTATTACTTGCTTCGCACACATAGATACTGTTACTATTTGTGTGCTACTATTACTTGCTTCCCACACATAGATACTGTTACTATTTGTGTACTACTATTACTTGCTTCCCACACATAGATACTGTTACTATTTGTGTGCTACGTTTATTTGCTTCGCACACATAGATACTGTTACTATTTGTGTGCTACTATTACTTGCTTCCCACACATAGATACTGTTACTATTTGTGTGCTACGTTTATTTGCTTCGCACACATAGATACTGTTACTATTTGTGTGCTACGTTTATTTGCTTCCCACACATAGATACTGTTACTATTTGTGTGCTACTATTACTTGCTTCCCACACATAGATACTGTTACTATTTGTGTGCTACTATTATTTGCTTCGCACACATAGATACTGTTACTATTTGTGAGCTACGTTTATTTGCTTCGCACACATAGATACTGTTACTATTTGTGTGCTACTATTACTTGCTTCGCACACATAGATACTGTTACTATTTGTGTGCTACTATTACTTGCTTCCCACACATAGATACTGTTACTATTTGTGTACTACTATTACTTGCTTCCCACACATAGATACTGTTACTATTTGTGTGCTACGTTTATTTGCTTCCCACACATAGATACTGTTACTATTTGTGTGCTACTATTACTTGCTTCGCACACATAGATACTGTTACTATTTGTGTGCTACTATTACTTGCTTCCCACACATAGATACTGTTACTATTTGTGTACTACTATTACTTGCTTCCCACACATAGATACTGTTACTATTTGTGTGCTACGTTTATTTGCTTCCCACACATAGATACTGTTACTATTTGTGTGCTACTATTACTTGCTTCGCACACATAGATACTGTTACTATTTGTGTGCTACTATTACTTGCTTCCCACACATAGATACTGTTACTATTTGTGTACTACTATTACTTGCTTCCCACACATAGATACTGTTACTATTTGTGTGCTACGTTTATTTGCTTCGCACACATAGATACTGTTACTATTTGTGTGCTACTATTACTTGCTTCCCACACATAGATACTGTTACTATTTGTGTGCTACGTTTATTTGCTTCGCACACATAGATACTGTTACTATTTGTGTGCTACGTTTATTTGCTTCCCACACATAGATACTGTTACTATTTGTGTGCTACTATTACTTGCTTCGCACACATAGATACTGTTACTATTTGTGTGCTACTATTACTTGCTTCCCACACATAGATACTGTTACTATTTGTGTACTACTATTACTTGCTTCCCACACATAGATACTGTTACTATTTGTGTGCTACTATTACTTGCTTCCCACACATAGATACTGTTACTATTTGTGTACTACTATTACTTGCTTCCCACACATAGATACTGTTACTATTTGTGTGCTACGTTTATTTGCTTCGCACACATAGATACTGTTACTATTTGTGTGCTACTATTACTTGCTTCGCACACATAGATACTGTTACTATTTGTGTGCTACTATTACTTGCTTCCCACACATAGATACTGTTACTATTTGTGTACTACTATTACTTGCTTCCCACACATAGATACTGTTACTATTTGTGTGCTACGTTTATTTGCTTCGCACACATAGATACTGTTACTATTTGTGTGCTACTATTACTTGCTTCCCACACATAGATACTGTTACTATTTGTGTACTACTATTACTTGCTTCCCACACATAGATACTGTTACTATTTGTGTGCTACGTTTATTTGCTTCGCACACATAGATACTGTTACTATTTGTGTGCTACTATTACTTGCTTCCCACACATAGATACTGTTACTATTTGTGTACTACTATTACTTGCTTCCCACACATAGATACTGTTACTATTTGTGTGCTACGTTTATTTGCTTCGCACACATAGATACTGTTACTATTTGTGTACTACTATTACTTGCTTCCCACACATAGATACTGTTACTATTTGTGTGCTACTATTACTTGCTTCCCACACATAGATACTGTTACTATTTGTGTACTACTATTACTTGCTTCCCACACATAGATACTGTTACTATTTGTGTGCTACGTTTATTTGCTTCGCACACATAGATACTGTTACTATTTGTGTGCTACTATTACTTGCTTCGCACACATAGATACTGTTACTATTTGTGTGCTACTATTACTTGCTTCCCACACATAGATACTGTTACTATTTGTGTACTACTATTACTTGCTTCCCACACATAGATACTGTTACTATTTGTGTGCTACGTTTATTTGCTTCGCACACATAGATACTGTTACTATTTGTGTGCTACTATTACTTGCTTCCCACACATAGATACTGTTACTATTTGTGTACTACT
Organism: Nemertoderma westbladi; assembly: GCA_032718475.1. Classification (NCBI taxonomy): domain Eukaryota; kingdom Metazoa; phylum Xenacoelomorpha; order Nemertodermatida; family Nemertodermatidae; genus Nemertoderma; species Nemertoderma westbladi. The sequence continues at coordinate 19,667 of JAUCBJ010003773.1, forward strand.
ATTACTTGCTTCCCACACATAGATACTGTTACTATTTGTGTGCTACGTTTATTTGCTTCGCACACATAGATACTGTTACTATTTGTGTACTACTATTACTTGCTTCCCACACATAGATACTGTTACTATTTGTGTGCTACTATTACTTGCTTCCCACACATAGATACTGTTACTATTTGTGTACTACTATTACTTGCTTCCCACACATAGATACTGTTACTATTTGTGTGCTACGTTTATTTGCTTCGCACACATAGATACTGTTACTATTTGTGTGCTACTATTACTTGCTTCGCACACATAGATACTGTTACTATTTGTGTGCTACTATTACTTGCTTCCCACACATAGATACTGTTACTATTTGTGTACTACTATTACTTGCTTCCCACACATAGATACTGTTACTATTTGTGTGCTACGTTTATTTGCTTCGCACACATAGATACTGTTACTATTTGTGTGCTACTATTACTTGCTTCCCACACATAGATACTGTTACTATTTGTGTGCTACGTTTATTTGCTTCGCACACATAGATACTGTTACTATTTGTGTGCTACGTTTATTTGCTTCCCACACATAGATACTGTTACTATTTGTGTGCTACTATTACTTGCTTCCCACACATAGATACTGTTACTATTTGTGTACTACTATTACTTGCTTCCCACACATAGATACTGTTACTATTTGTGTGCTACGTTTATTTGCTTCGCACACATAGATACTGTTACTATTTGTGTGCTACTATTACTTGCTTCCCACACATAGATACTGTTACTATTTGTGTACTACTATTACTTGCTTCCCACACATAGATACTGTTACTATTTGTGTGCTACGTTTATTTGCTTCGCACACATAGATACTGTTACTATTTGTGTACTACTATTACTTGCTTCCCACACATAGATACTGTTACTATTTGTGTGCTACTATTACTTGCTTCCCACACATAGATACTGTTACTATTTGTGTACTACTATTACTTGCTTCCCACACATAGATACTGTTACTATTTGTGTGCTACGTTTATTTGCTTCGCACACATAGATACTGTTACTATTTGTGTGCTACTATTACTTGCTTCCCACACATAGATACTGTTACTATTTGTGTGCTACGTTTATTTGCTTCGCACACATAGATACTGTTACTATTTGTGTGCTACGTTTATTTGCTTCCCACACATAGATACTGTTACTATTTGTGTGCTACTATTACTTGCTTCGCACACATAGATACTGTTACTATTTGTGTGCTACTATTACTTGCTTCCCACACATAGATACTGTTACTATTTGTGTACTACTATTACTTGCTTCCCACACATAGATACTGTTACTATTTGTGTGCTACGTTTATTTGCTTCCCACACATAGATACTGTTACTATTTGTGTGCTACTATTACTTGCTTCGCACACATAGATACTGTTACTATTTGTGTGCTACTATTACTTGCTTCCCACACATAGATACTGTTACTATTTGTGTACTACTATTACTTGCTTCCCACACATAGATACTGTTACTATTTGTGTGCTACGTTTATTTGCTTCGCACACATAGATACTGTTACTATTTGTGTGCTACTATTACTTGCTTCCCACACATAGATACTGTTACTATTTGTGTGCTACGTTTATTTGCTTCGCACACATAGATACTGTTACTATTTGTGTGCTACGTTTATTTGCTTCCCACACATAGATACTGTTACTATTTGTGTGCTACTATTACTTGCTTCCCACACATAGATACTGTTACTATTTGTGTGCTACTATTATTTGCTTCGCACACATAGATACTGTTACTATTTGTGAGCTACGTTTATTTGCTTCGCACACATAGATACTGTTACTATTTGTGAGCTACGTTTATTTGCTTCGCACACATAGATACTGTTACTATTTGTGAGCTACGTTTATTTGCTTCGCACACATAGATACTGTTACTATTTGTGAGCTACGTTTATTTGCTTCGCACACATAGATACTGTTACTATTTGTGAGCTACGTTTATTTGCTTCGCACACATAGATACTGGTACTATTTGTGTGCTACTATTACTTGCTTCCCACACATAGATACTGTTACTATTTGTGTACTACTATTACTTGCTTCCCACACATAGATACTGTTACTATTTGTGTGCTACGTTTATTTGCTTCCCACACATAGATACTGTTACTATTTGTGTGCTACGTTTATTTGCTTCCCACACATAGATACTGTTACTATTTGTGAGCTACGTTTATTTGCTTCGCACACATAGATACTGTTACTATTTGTGTGCTACTATTACTTGCTTCCCACACATAGATACTGTTACTATTTGTGTACTACTATTACTTGCTTCCCACACATAGATACTGTTACTATTTGTGTGCTACGTTTATTTGCTTCCCACACATAGATACTGTTACTATTTGTGTGCTACGTTTATTTGCTTCCCACACATAGATACTGTTACTATTTGTGAGCTACGTTTATTTGCTTCCCACACATAGATACTGTTACTATTTGTGTGCTACTATTACTTGCTTCCCACACATAGATACTGTTACTATTTGTGTACTACTATTACTTGCTTCCCACACATAGATACTGTTACTATTTGTGTGCTACGTTTATTTGCTTCCCACACATAGATACTGTTACTATTTGTGTGCTACGTTTATTTGCTTCCCACACATAGATACTGTTACTATTTGTGTGCTACTATTACTTGCTTCCCACACATAGATACTGTTACTATTTGTGTGCTACGTTTATTTGCTTCGCACACATAGATACTGTTACTATTTGTGAGCTACGTTTATTTGCTTCCCACACATAGATACTGTTACTATTTGTGTACTACTATTACTTGCTTCCCACACATAGATACTGTTACTATTTGTGTGCTACGTTTATTTGCTTCGCACACATAGATACTGTTACTATTTGTGAGCTACGTTTATTTGCTTCCCACACATAGATACTGTTACTATTTGTGTACTACTATTACTTGCTTCCCACACATAGATACTGTTACTATTTGTGTGCTACGTTTATTTGCTTCGCACACATAGATACTGTTACTATTTGTGAGCTACGTTTATTTGCTTCGCACACATAGATACTGTTACTATTTGTGTGCTACTATTACTTGCTTCCCACACATAGATACTGTTACTATTTGTGAGCTACGTTTATTTGCTTCGCACACATAGATACTGTTACTATTTGTGTGCTACTATTACTTGCTTCCCACACATAGATACTGTTACTATTTGTGTGCTACTATTACTTGCTTCCCACACATAGATACTGTTACTATTTGTGTGCTACTATTACTTGCTTCCCACACATAGATACTGTTACTATTTGTGTGCTACGTTTATTTGCTTCGCACACATAGATACTGTTACTATTTGTGTGCTACGTTTATTTGCTTCCCACACATAGATACTGTTACTATTTGTGTGCTACGTTTATTTGCTTCCCACACATAGATACTGTTACTATTTGTGTGCTACTATTATTTGCTTCCCACACATAGATACTGTTACTATTTGTGTGCTACGTTTATTTGCTTCGCACACATAGATACTGTTACTATTTGTGTGCTACTATTACTTGCTTCCCACACATAGATACTGTTACTATTTGTGTGCTACTATTACTTGCTTCCCACACATAGATACTGTTACTATTTGTGTGCTACGTTTATTTGCTTCCCACACATAGATACTGTTACTATTTGTGTACTACTATTACTTGCTTCCCACACATAGATACTGTTACTATTTGTGTGCTACGTTTATTTGCTTCGCACACATAGATACTGTTACTATTTGTGAGCTACGTTTATTTGCTTCCCACACATAGATACTGTTACTATTTGTGTGCTACTATTACTTGCTTCCCACACATAGATACTGTTACTATTTGTGTACTACTATTACTTGCTTCCCACACATAGATACTGTTACTATTTGTGTGCTACGTTTATTTGCTTCCCACACATAGATACTGTTACTATTTGTGTGCTACGTTTATTTGCTTCCCACACATAGATACTGTTACTATTTGTGTGCTACTATTACTTGCTTCCCACACATAGATACTGTTACTATTTGTGTGCTACGTTTATTTGCTTCGCACACATAGATACTGTTACTATTTGTGAGCTACGTTTATTTGCTTCCCACACATAGATACTGTTACTATTTGTGTACTACTATTACTTGCTTCCCACACATAGATACTGTTACTATTTGTGTGCTACTATTACTTGCTTCCCACACATAGATACTGTTACTATTTGTGTGCTACGTTTATTTGCTTCCCACACATAGATACTGGTACTATTTGTGTGCTACGTTTATTTGCTTCGCACACATAGATACTGTTACTATTTGTGAGCTACGTTTATTTGCTTCCCACACATAGATACTGTTACTATTTGTGTGCTACGTTTATTTGCTTCGCACACATAGATACTGTTACTATTTGTGTGCTACTATTACTTGCTTCCCACACATAGATACTGTTACTATTTGTGTGCTACTATTACTTGCTTCCCACACATAGATACTGTTACTATTTGTGTGCTACTATTACTTGCTTCCCACACATAGATACTGTTACTATTTGTGTGCTACTATTACTTGCTTCCCACACATAGATACTGTTACTATTTGTGAGCTACGTTTATTTGCTTCGCACACATAGATACTGTTACTATTTGTGTGCTACGTTTATTTGCTTCGCACACATAGATACTGTTACTATTTGTGTGCTACGTTTATTTGCTTCCCACACATAGATACTGTTACTATTTGTGTGCTACTATTACTTGCTTCCCACACATAGATACTGTTACTATTTGTGTGCTACGTTTATTTGCTTCCCACACATAGATACTGTTACTATTTGTGTGCTACTATTACTTGCTTCCCACACATAGATACTGTTACTATTTGTGTGCTACTATTACTTGCTTCCCACACATAGATACTGTTACTATTTGTGTGCTACGTTTATTTGCTTCCCACACATAGATACTGTTACTATTTGTGTGCTACTATTACTTGCTTCCCACACATAGATACTGTTACTATTTGTGTGCTACTATTACTTGCTTCCCACACATAGATACTGTTACTATTTGTGTGCTACGTTTATTTGCTTCCCACACATAGATACTGGTACTATTTGTGTGCTACGTTTATTTGCTTCGCACACATAGATACTGTTACTATTTGTGAGCTACGTTTATTTGCTTCCCACACATAGATACTGTTACTATTTGTGTGCTACGTTTATTTGCTTCGCACACATAGATACTGTTACTATTTGTGTGCTACTATTACTTGCTTCCCACACATAGATACTGTTACTATTTGTGTGCTACTATTACTTGCTTCCCACACATAGATACTGTTACTATTTGTGTGCTACTATTACTTGCTTCCCACACATAGATACTGTTACTATTTGTGTGCTACTATTACTTGCTTCCCACACATAGATACTGTTACTATTTGTGAGCTACGTTTATTTGCTTCGCACACATAGATACTGTTACTATTTGTGTGCTACGTTTATTTGCTTCGCACACATAGATACTGTTACTATTTGTGTGCTACGTTTATTTGCTTCCCACACATAGATACTGTTACTATTTGTGTGCTACTATTACTTGCTTCCCACACATAGATACTGTTACTATTTGTGAGCTACGTTTATTTGCTTCGCACACATAGATACTGTTACTATTTGTGTGCTACGTTTATTTGCTTCGCACACATAGATACTGTTACTATTTGTGTGCTACGTTTATTTGCTTCCCACACATAGATACTGTTACTATTTGTGAGCTACGTTTATTTGCTTCCCACACATAGATACTGTTACTATTTGTGTACTACTATTACTTGCTTCCCACACATAGATACTGTTACTATTTGTGTACTACTATTACTTGCTTCCCACACATAGATACTGTTACTATTTGTGTGCTACGTTTATTTGCTTCCCACACATAGATACTGTTACTATTTGTGTGCTACGTTTATTTGCTTCGCACACATAGATACTGTTACTATTTGTGTGCTACTATTACTTGCTTCGCACACATAGATACTGTTACTATTTGTGAGCTACTATTACTTGCTTCCCACTCATAGATACTGTTACTATTTGTGTGCTACTATTACTTGCTTCGCACACATAGATACTGTTACTATTTGTGTGCTACTATTACTTGCTTCCCACACATAGATACTGTTACTATTTGTGTGCTACGTTTATTTGCTTCGCACACATAGATACTGTTACTATTTGTGTGCTACTATTACTTGCTTCCCACACATAGATACTGTTACTATTTGTGAGCTACTATTACTTGCTTCCCACTCATAGATACTGTTACTATTTGTGTGCTACTATTACTTGCTTCGCACACATAGATACTGTTACTATTTGTGTGCTACTATTACTTGCTTCCCACACATAGATACTGTTACTATTTGTGAGCTACGTTTATTTGCTTCGCACACATAGATACTGTTACTATTTGTGTGCTACGTTTATTTGCTTCGCACACATAGATACTGTTACTATTTGTGTGCTACGTTTATTTGCTTCGCACACATAGATACTGTTACTATTTGTGTGCTACGTTTATTTGCTTCCCACTCATAGATACTGTTACTATTTGTGTGCTACTATTACTTGCTTCCCACACATAGATACTGTTACTATTTGTGAGCTACGTTTATTTGCTTCCCACACATAGATACTGTTACTATTTGTGTACTACTATTACTTGCTTCCCACACATAGATACTGTTACTATTTGTGTGCTACGTTTATTTGCTTCGCACACATAGATACTGTTACTATTTGTGTGCTACGTTTATTTGCTTCCCACTCATAGATACTGTTACTATTTGTGTACTACTATTACTTGCTTCCCACACATAGATACTGTTACTATTTGTGTGCTACGTTTATTTGCTTCGCACACATAGATACTGTTACTATTTGTGTGCTACGTTTATTTGCTTCGCACACATAGATACTGTTACTATTTGTGTGCTACGTTTATTTGCTTCGCACACATAGATACTGTTACTATTTGTGTGCTACGTTTATTTGCTTCCCACACATAGATACTGTTACTATTTGTGTACTACTATTACTTGCTTCCCACACATAGATACTGTTACTATTTGTGTGCTACGTTTATTTGCTTCGCACACATAGATACTGTTACTATTTGTGTGCTACTATTACTTGCTTCCCACACATAGATACTGTTACTATTTGTGTGCTACGTTTATTTGCTTCGCACACATAGATACTGTTACTATTTGTGAGCTACGTTTATTTGCTTCGCACACATAGATACTGTTACTATTTGTGAGCTACGTTTATTTGCTTCGCACACATAGATACTGTTACTATTTGTGAGCTACGTTTATTTGCTTCCCACTCATAGATACTGTTACTATTTGTGTGCTACTATTACTTGCTTCCCACACATAGATACTGTTACTATTTGTGTGCTACGTTTATTTGCTTCGCACACATAGATACTGTTACTATTTGTGTGCTACTATTACTTGCTTCCCACACATAGATACTGTTACTATTTGTGAGCTACGTTTATTTGCTTCGCACACATAGATACTGTTACTATTTGTGAGCTACGTTTATTTGCTTCCCACACATAGATACTGTTACTATTTGTGAGCTACGTTTATTTGCTTCGCACACATAGATACTGTTACTATTTGTGTGCTACGTTTATTTGCTTCGCACACATAGATACTGTTACTATTTGTGTGCTTCTATTATTTGCTTCGCACACATAGATACTGTTACTATTTGTGAGCTACGTTTATTTGCTTCCCACACATAGATACTGTTACTATTTGTGTGCTTCTATTATTTGCTTCGCACACATAGATACTGTTACTATTTGTGAGCTACGTTTATTTGCTTCGCACACATAGATACTGGTACTATTTGTGTGCTACGTTTATTTGCTTCCCACACATAGATACTGTTACTATTTGTGTGCTACTATTATTTGCTTCCCACACATAGATACTGTTACTATTTGTGTGCTACGTTTATTTGCTTCGCACACATAGATACTGTTACTATTTGTGAGCTACGTTTATTTGCTTCGCACACATAGATACTGTTACTATTTGTGAGCTACGTTTATTTGCTTCGCACACATAGATACTGTTACTATTTGTGTGCTACGTTTATTTGCTTCCCACACATAGATACTGTTACTATTTGTGAGCTACGTTTATTTGCTTCCCACACATAGATACTGTTACTATTTGTGAGCTACGTTTATTTGCTTCGCACACATAGATACTGTTACTATTTGTGTGCTACGTTTATTTGCTTCGCACACATAGATACTGTTACTATTTGTGAGCTACGTTTATTTGCTTCGCACACATAGATACTGTTACTATTTGTGTGCTACGTTTATTTGCTTCCCACACATAGATACTGTTACTATTTGTGAGCTACGTTTATTTGCTTCGCACACATAGATACTGTTACTATTTGTGAGCTACGTTTATTTGCTTCGCACACATAGATACTGTTACTATTTGTGTGCTACGTTTATTTGCTTCCCACACATAGATACTGTTACTATTTGTGTGCTACTATTACTTGCTTCCCACACATAGATACTGTTACTATTTGTGAGCTACGTTTATTTGCTTCCCACACATAGATACTGTTACTATTTGTGTGCTACGTTTATTTGCTTCCCACACATAGATACTGTTACTATTTGTGAGCTACGTTTATTTGCTTCGCACACATAGATACTGTTACTATTTGTGAGCTACGTTTATTTGCTTCGCACACATAGATACTGTTACTATTTGTGAGCTACGTTTATTTGCTTCGCACACATAGATACTGTTACTATTTGTGTGCTACGTTTATTTGCTTCGCACACATAGATACTGTTACTATTTGTGTGCTACTATTACTTGCTTCCCACACATAGATACTGTTACTATTTGTGTGCTACTATTACTTGCTTCCCACACATAGATACTGTTACTATTTGTGTGCTACGTTTATTTGCTTCGCACACATAGATACTGTTACTATTTGTGTGCTACGTTTATTTGCTTCGCACACATAGATACTGTTACTATTTGTGTGCTACTATTACTTGCTTCCCACACATAGATACTGTTACTATTTGTGTGCTACGTTTATTTGCTTCGCACACATAGATACTGTTACTATTTGTGTGCTACGTTTATTTGCTTCGCACACATAGATACTGTTACTATTTGTGTGCTACGTTTATTTGCTTCGCACACATAGATACTGTTACTATTTGTGTGCTACGTTTATTTGCTTCGCACACATAGATACTGTTACTATTTGTGTGCTACGTTTATTTGCTTCGCACACATAGATACTGTTACTATTTGTGTGCTACTATTACTTGCTTCCCACACATAGATACTGTTACTATTTGTGTGCTACGTTTATTTGCTTCGCACACATAGATACTGTTACTATTTGTGTGCTACGTTTACTTGCTTCCCACACATAGATACTGTTACTATTTGTGTGCTACGTTTATTTGCTTCGCACACATAGATACTGTTACTATTTGTGTGCTACGTTTATTTGCTTCGCACACATAGATACTGTTACTATTTGTGTGCTACTATTACTTGCTTCCCACACATAGATACTGTTACTATTTGTGTGCTACGTTTATTTGCTTCGCACACATAGATACTGTTACTATTTGTGTGCTACGTTTATTTGCTTCGCACACATAGATACTGTTACTATTTGTGTGCTACGTTTATTTGCTTCGCACACATAGATACTGTTACTATTTGTGTGCTACTATTACTTGCTTCCCACACATAGATACTGTTACTATTTGTGAGCTACGTTTATTTGCTTCGCACACATAGATACTGTTACTATTTGTGTGCTACTATTACTTGCTTCCCACACATAGATACTGTTACTATTTGTGTGCTACGTTTATTTGCTTCGCACACATAGATACTGTTACTATTTGTGAGCTACGTTTATTTGCTTCGCACACATAGATACTGTTACTATTTGTGAGCTACGTTTATTTGCTTCGCACACATAGATACTGTTACTATTTGTGAGCTACGTTTATTTGCTTCGCACACATAGATACTGTTACTATTTGTGAGCTACGTTTATTTGCTTCGCACACATAGATACTGTTACTATTTGTGTGCTACGTTTATTTGCTTCCCACACATAGATACTGTTACTATTTGTGAGCTACGTTTATTTGCTTCGCACACATAGATACTGTTACTATTTGTGTGCTACTATTACTTGCTTCCCACACATAGATACTGTTACTATTTGTGTGCTACGTTTATTTGCTTCCCACACATAGATACTGTTACTATTTGTGAGCTACGTTTATTTGCTTCCCACACATAGATACTGTTACTATTTGTGTGCTACTATTACTTGCTTCCCACACATAGATACTGTTACTATTTGTGTGCTACTATTACTTGCTTCCCACACATAGATACTGTTACTATTTGTGTGCTACTATTACTTGCTTCCCACACATAGATACTGTTACTATTTGTGTGCTACTATTACTTGCTTCCCACACATAGATACTGTTACTATTTGTGTGCTACGTTTATTTGCTTCGCACACATAGATACTGTTACTATTTGTGAGCTACGTTTATTTGCTTCGCACACATAGATACTGTTACTATTTGTGTGCTACTATTACTTGCTTCCCACACATAGATACTGTTACTATTTGTGTGCTACGTTTATTTGCTTCCCACACATAGATACTGTTACTATTTGTGAGCTACGTTTATTTGCTTCCCACACATAGATACTGTTACTATTTGTGTGCTACTATTACTTGCTTCCCACACATAGATACTGTTACTATTTGTGTGCTACTATTACTTGCTTCCCACACATAGATACTGTTACTATTTGTGAGCTACGTTTATTTGCTTCCCACACATAGATACTGTTACTATTTGTGTGCTACTATTACTTGCTTCCCACACATAGATACTGTTACTATTTGTGTGCTACGTTTATTTGCTTCGCACACATAGATACTGTTACTATTTGTGAGCTACGTTTATTTGCTTCCCACACATAGATACTGTTACTATTTGTGTGCTACGTTTATTTGCTTCGCACACATAGATACTGTTACTATTTGTGTGCTACGTTTATTTGCTTCCCACACATAGATACTGTTACTATTTGTGTGCTACGTTTATTTGCTTCGCACACATAGATACTGTTACTATTTGTGAGCTACGTTTATTTGCTTCGCACACATAGATACTGTTACTATTTGTGTGCTACGTTTATTTGCTTCGCACACATAGATACTGTTACTATTTGTGTGCTACGTTTATTTGCTTCCCACACATAGATACTGTTACTATTTGTGAGCTACGTTTATTTGCTTCCCACACATAGATACTGTTACTATTTGTGTGCTACTATTACTTGCTTCCCACACATAGATACTGTTACTATTTGTGAGCTACGTTTATTTGCTTCGCACACATAGATACTGTTACTATTTGTGAGCTACGTTTATTTGCTTCGCACACATAGATACTGTTACTATTTGTGTGCTACTATTACTTGCTTCCCACACATAGATACTGTTACTATTTGTGAGCTACGTTTATTTGCTTCCCACACATAGATACTGTTACTATTTGTGAGCTACGTTTATTTGCTTCCCACACATAGATACTGTTACTATTTGTGTGCTACTATTACTTGCTTCCCACACATAGATACTGTTACTATTTGTGAGCTACGTTTATTTGCTTCGCACACATAGATACTGTTACTATTTGTGTGCTACTATTACTTGCTTCCCACACATAGATACTGTTACTATTTGTGAGCTACGTTTATTTGCTTCCCACACATAGATACTGTTACTATTTGTGAGCTACGTTTATTTGCTTCCCACACATAGATACTGTTACTATTTGTGAGCTACGTTTATTTGCTTCCCACACATAGATACTGTTACTATTTGTGAGCTACGTTTATTTGCTTCGCACACATAGATACTGTTACTATTTGTGTGCTACTATTACTTGCTTCCCACACATAGATACTGTTACTATTTGTGAGCTACGTTTATTTGCTTCCCACACATAGATACTGTTACTATTTGTGAGCTACGTTTATTTGCTTCCCACACATAGATACTGTTACTATTTGTGTGCTACTATTACTTGCTTCCCACACATAGATACTGTTACTATTTGTGAGCTACGTTTATTTGCTTCGCACACATAGATACTGTTACTATTTGTGTGCTACTATTACTTGCTTCCCACACATAGATACTGTTACTATTTGTGAGCTACGTTTATTTGCTTCCCACACATAGATACTGTTACTATTTGTGAGCTACGTTTATTTGCTTCCCACACATAGATACTGTTACTATTTGTGTGCTACTATTACTTGCTTCCCACACATAGATACTGTTACTATTTGTGTGCTACTATTACTTGCTTCCCACACATAGATACTGTTACTATTTGTGAGCTACGTTTATTTGCTTCCCACACATAGATACTGTTACTATTTGTGTGCTACTATTACTTGCTTCCCACACATAGATACTGTTACTATTTGTGTGCTACTATTACTTGCTTCCCACACATAGATACTGTTACTATTTGTGAGCTACGTTTATTTGCTTCCCACACATAGATACTGTTACTATTTGTGTGCTACTATTACTTGCTTCCCACACATAGATACTGTTACTATTTGTGAGCTACGTTTATTTGCTTCCCACACATAGATACTGTTACTATTTGTGTGCTACGTTTATTTGCTTCGCACACATAGATACTGTTACTATTTGTGTGCTACGTTTATTTGCTTCCCACACATAGATACTGTTACTATTTGTGTGCTACGTTTATTTGCTTCCCACACATAGATACTGTTACTATTTGTGTGCTACGTTTATTTGCTTCCCACACATAGATACTGTTACTATTTGTGTGCTACGTTTATTTGCTTCCCACACATAGATACTGTTACTATTTGTGAGCTACGTTTATTTGCTTCGCACACATAGATACTGTTACTATTTGTGTGCTACGTTTATTTGCTTCCCACACATAGATACTGTTACTATTTGTGTGCTACGTTTATTTGCTTCCCACACATAGATACTGTTACTATTTGTGTGCTACGTTTATTTGCTTCCCACACATAGATACTGTTACTATTTGTGTGCTACGTTTATTTGCTTCCCACACATAGATACTGTTACTATTTGTGTGCTACGTTTATTTGCTTCCCACACATAGATACTGTTACTATTTGTGTGCTACGTTTATTTGCTTCCCACACATAGATACTGTTACTATTTGTGTGCTACGTTTATTTGCTTCCCACACATAGATACTGTTACTATTTGTGTGCTACGTTTATTTGCTTCCCACACATAGATACTGTTACTATTTGTGTGCTACGTTTATTTGCTTCCCACACATAGATACTGTTACTATTTGTGTGCTACGTTTATTTGCTTCGCACACATAGATACTGTTACTATTTGTGAGCTACGTTTATTTGCTTCCCACACATAGATACTGTTACTATTTGTGAGCTACGTTTATTTGCTTCGCACACATAGATACTGTTACTATTTGTGAGCTACGTTTATTTGCTTCCCACACATAGATACTGTTACTATTTGTGAGCTACGTTTATTTGCTTCGCACACATAGATACTGTTACTATTTGTGTGCTACGTTTATTTGCTTCCCACACATAGATACTGTTACTATTTGTGTGCTACGTTTATTTGCTTCCCACACATAGATACTGTTACTATTTGTGTGCTACGTTTATTTGCTTCCCACACATAGATACTGTTACTATTTGTGTAGCTACGTTTATTTGCTTCCCACACATAGATACTGTTACTATTTGTGTGCTACGTTTATTTGCTTCCCACACATAGATACTGTTACTATTTGTGTGCTACGTTTATTTGCTTCCCACACATAGATACTGTTACTATTTGTGAGCTACGTTTATTTGCTTCGCACACATAGATACTGTTACTATTTGTGAGCTACGTTTATTTGCTTCCCACACATAGATACTGTTACTATTTGTGTGCTACGTTTATTTGCTTCGCACACATAGATACTGTTACTATTTGTGTGCTACGTTTATTTGCTTCCCACACATAGATACTGTTACTATTTGTGTGCTACGTTTATTTGCTTCCCACACATAGATACTGTTACTATTTGTGTGCTACGTTTATTTGCTTCCCACACATAGATACTGTTACTATTTGTGTGCTACGTTTATTTGCTTCCCACACATAGATACTGTTACTATTTGTGTGCTACGTTTATTTGCTTCCCACACATAGATACTGTTACTATTTGTGTGCTACGTTTATTTGCTTCCCACACATAGATACTGTTACTATTTGTGTGCTACGTTTATTTGCTTCCCACACATAGATACTGTTACTATTTGTGTGCTACGTTTATTTGCTTCGCACACATAGATACTGTTACTATTTGTGTGCTACGTTTATTTGCTTCCCACACATAGATACTGTTACTATTTGTGTGCTACGTTTATTTGCTTCGCACACATAGATACTGTTACTATTTGTGTGCTACGTTTATTTGCTTCGCACACATAGATACTGTTACTATTTGTGTGCTACGTTTATTTGCTTCCCACACATAGATACTGTTACTATTTGTGTGCTACGTTTATTTGCTTCCCACACATAGATACTGTTACTATTTGTGTGCTACGTTTATTTGCTTCGCACACATAGATACTGTTACTATTTGTGTGCTACTATTACTTGCTTCCCACACATAGATACTGTTACTATTTGTGTGCTACGTTTATTTGCTTCGCACACATAGATACTGTTACTATTTGTGAGCTACGTTTATTTGCTTCGCACACATAGATACTGTTACTATTTGTGTGCTACGTTTATTTGCTTCCCACACATAGATACTGTTACTATTTGTGAGCTACGTTTATTTGCTTCGCACACATAGATACTGTTACTATTTGTGTGCTACGTTTATTTGCTTCCCACACATAGATACTGTTACTATTTGTGTGCTACGTTTATTTGCTTCGCACACATAGATACTGTTACTATTTGTGTGCTACGTTTATTTGCTTCCCACACATAGATACTGTTACTATTTGTGTGCTACGTTTATTTGCTTCGCACACATAGATACTGTTACTATTTGTGTGCTACGTTTATTTGCTTCCCACACATAGATACTGTTACTATTTGTGTGCTACGTTTATTTGCTTCGCACACATAGATACTGTTACTATTTGTGTGCTACGTTTATTTGCTTCGCACACATAGATACTGTTACTATTTGTGTGCTACGTTTATTTGCTTCGCACACATAGATACTGTTACTATTTGTGAGCTACGTTTATTTGCTTCCCACACATAGATACTGTTACTATTTGTGTGCTACTATTACTTGCTTCCCACACATAGATACTGTTACTATTTGTGTGCTACGTTTATTTGCTTCCCACACATAGATACTGTTACTATTTGTGTGCTACGTTTATTTGCTTCGCACACATAGATACTGTTACTATTTGTGTGCTACGTTTATTTGCTTCGCACACATAGATACTGTTACTATTTGTGAGCTACGTTTATTTGCTTCCCACACATAGATACTGTTACTATTTGTGTGCTACGTTTATTTGCTTCGCACACATAGATACTGTTACTATTTGTGTGCTACTATTACTTGCTTCCCACACATAGATACTGTTACTATTTGTGTGCTACGTTTATTTGCTTCGCACACATAGATACTGTTACTATTTGTGTGCTACGTTTATTTGCTTCCCACACATAGATACTGTTACTATTTGTGAGCTACGTTTATTTGCTTCGCACACATAGATACTGTTACTATTTGTGTGCTACGTTTATTTGCTTCGCACACATAGATACTGTTACTATTTGTGTGCTACGTTTATTTGCTTCGCACACATAGATACTGTTACTATTTGTGTGCTACGTTTATTTGCTTCCCACACATAGATACTGTTACTATTTGTGTGCTACGTTTATTTGCTTCCCACACATAGATACTGTTACTATTTGTGAGCTACGTTTATTTGCTTCCCACACATAGATACTGTTACTATTTGTGAGCTACGTTTATTTGCTTCGCACACATAGATACTGTTACTATTTGTGTGCTACGTTTATTTGCTTCCCACACATAGATACTGTTACTATTTGTGTGCTACGTTTATTTGCTTCCCACACATAGATACTGTTACTATTTGTGAGCTACGTTTATTTGCTTCGCACACATAGATACTGTTACTATTTGTGAGCTACGTTTATTTGCTTCGCACACATAGATACTGTTACTATTTGTGTGCTACGTTTATTTGCTTCGCACACATAGATACTGTTACTATTTGTGTGCTACGTTTATTTGCTTCCCACACATAGATACTGTTACTATTTGTGTGCTACGTTTATTTGCTTCGCACACATAGATACTGTTACTATTTGTGTGCTACGTTTATTTGCTTCGCACACATAGATACTGTTACTATTTGTGTGCTACGTTTATTTGCTTCCCACACATAGATACTGTTACTATTTGTGTGCTACTATTATTTGCTTCGCACACATAGATACTGTTACTATTTGTGTGCTACTATTACTTGCTTCCCACACATAGATACTGTTACTATTTGTGAGCTACGTTTATTTGCTTCCCACACATAGATACTGTTACTATTTGTGTGCTACGTTTATTTGCTTCCCACACATAGATACTGTTACTATTTGTGAGCTACGTTTATTTGCTTCGCACACATAGATACTGTTACTATTTGTGTGCTACTATTACTTGCTTCCCACACATAGATACTGTTACTATTTGTGAGCTACGTTTATTTGCTTCCCACACATAGATACTGTTACTATTTGTGTGCTACGTTTATTTGCTTCCCACACATAGATACTGTTACTATTTGTGAGCTACGTTTATTTGCTTCGCACACATAGATACTGTTACTATTTGTGTGCTACTATTACTTGCTTCCCACACATAGATACTGTTACTATTTGTGAGCTACGTTTATTTGCTTCGCACACATAGATACTGTTACTATTTGTGTGCTACTATTACTTGCTTCCCACACATAGATACTGTTACTATTTGTGAGCTACGTTTATTTGCTTCGCACACATAGATACTGTTACTATTTGTGAGCTACGTTTATTTGCTTCGCACACATAGATACTGTTACTATTTGTGTGCTACTATTACTTGCTTCCCACACATAGATACTGTTACTATTTGTGAGCTACGTTTATTTGCTTCGCACACATAGATACTGTTACTATTTGTGTGCTACTATTACTTGCTTCCCACACATAGATACTGTTACTATTTGTGAGCTACGTTTATTTGCTTCGCACACATAGATACTGTTACTATTTGTGAGCTACGTTTATTTGCTTCGCACACATAGATACTGTTACTATTTGTGTGCTACGTTTATTTGCTTCGCACACATAGATACTGTTACTATTTGTGTGCTACGTTTATTTGCTTCGCACACATAGATACTGTTACTATTTGTGTGCTACGTTTATTTGCTTCCCACACATAGATACTGTTACTATTTGTGAGCTACGTTTATTTGCTTCGCACACATAGATACTGTTACTATTTGTGTGCTACGTTTATTTGCTTCCCACACATAGATACTGTTACTATTTGTGAGCTACGTTTATTTGCTTCGCACACATAGATACTGTTACTATTTGTGTGCTACGTTTATTTGCTTCGCACACATAGATACTGTTACTATTTGTGTGCTACGTTTATTTGCTTCGCACACATAGATACTGTTACTATTTGTGTGCTACGTTTATTTGCTTCGCACACATAGATACTGTTACTATTTGTGTGCTACTATTACTTGCTTCCCACACATAGATACTGTTACTATTTGTGTGCTACTATTACTTGCTTCGCACACATAGATACTGTTACTATTTGTGTGCTACTATTACTTGCTTCCCACACATAGATACTGTTACTATTTGTGTGCTACGTTTATTTGCTTCCCACACATAGATACTGTTACTATTTGTGTGCTACTATTACTTGCTTCCCACACATAGATACTGTTACTATTTGTGTGCTACGTTTATTTGCTTCGCACACATAGATACTGTTACTATTTGTGTGCTACGTTTATTTGCTTCGCACACATAGATACTGTTACTATTTGTGTGCTACGTTTATTTGCTTCGCACACATAGATACTGTTACTATTTGTGTGCTACTATTACTTGCTTCCCACACATAGATACTGTTACTATTTGTGTGCTTCTATTACTTGCTTCCCACACATAGATACTGTTACTATTTGTGTGCTACGTTTATTTGCTTCGCACACATAGATACTGTTACTATTTGTGTGCTACGTTTATTTGCTTCGCACACATAGATACTGTTACTATTTGTGTGCTACTATTACTTGCTTCCCACACATAGATACTGTTACTATTTGTGTGCTTCTATTACTTGCTTCCCACACATAGATACTGTTACTATTTGTGTGCTACGTTTATTTGCTTCGCACACATAGATACTGTTACTATTTGTGTGCTACTATTACTTGCTTCCCACACATAGATACTGTTACTATTTGTGTGCTTCTATTACTTGCTTCCCACACATAGATACTGTTACTATTTGTGTGCTACTATTACTTGCTTCCCACACATAGATACTGTTACTATTTGTGTGCTTCTATTACTTGCTTCCCACACATAGATACTGTTACTATTTGTGTGCTACTATTACTTGCTTCCCACACATAGATACTGTTACTATTTGTGTGCTTCTATTACTTGCTTCCCACACATAGATACTGTTACTATTTGTGTGCTACGTTTATTTGCTTCGCACACATAGATACTGTTACTATTTGTGTGCTACGTTTATTTGCTTCGCACACACAGATACTGTTACTATTTGTGTGCTACGTTTATTTGCTTCGCACACATAGATACTGTTACTATTTGTGTGCTACGTTTATTTGCTTCGCACACATAGATACTGTTACTATTTGTGTGCTACGTTTATTTGCTTCGCACACATAGATACTGTTACTATTTGTGTGCTACGTTTATTTGCTTCGCACACATAGATACTGTTACTATTTGTGTGCTACTATTACTTGCTTCCCACACATAGATACTGTTACTATTTGTGTGCTACTATTACTTGCTTCCCACACATAGATACTGTTACTATTTGTGTGCTACTATTACTTGCTTCCCACACATAGATACTGTTACTATTTGTGTGCTACTATTACTTGCTTCGCACACATAGATACTGTTACTATTTGTGTGCTACTATTACTTGCTTCCCACACATAGATACTGTTACTATTTGTGTGCTACGTTTATTTGCTTCGCACACATAGATACTGTTACTATTTGTGTGCTACTATTACTTGCTTCCCACACATAGATACTGTTACTATTTGTGTGCTTCTATTACTTGCTTCCCACACATAGATACTGTTACTATTTGTGTGCTACTATTACTTGCTTCCCACACATAGATACTGTTACTATTTGTGTGCTTCTATTACTTGCTTCCCACACATAGATACTGTTACTATTTGTGTGCTACGTTTATTTGCTTCGCACACATAGATACTGTTACTATTTGTGTGCTACGTTTATTTGCTTCGCACACATAGATACTGTTACTATTTGTGTGCTACGTTTATTTGCTTCGCACACATAGATACTGTTACTATTTGTGTGCTACGTTTATTTGCTTCGCACACATAGATACTGTTACTATTTGTGTGCTACGTTTACTTGCTTCCCACACATAGATACTGGTACTATTTGTGTGCTACGTTTATTTGCTTCGCACACATAGATACTGTTACTATTTGTGTGCTACTATTACTTGCTTCCCACACATAGATACTGTTACTATTTGTGAGCTACGTTTATTTGCTTCCCACACATAGATACTGTTACTATTTGTGTGCTACTATTACTTGCTTCCCACACATAGATACTGGTACTATTTGTGTGCTACGTTTATTTGCTTCGCACACATAGATACTGTTACTATTTGTGAGCTACGTTTATTTGCTTCCCACACATAGATACTGTTACTATTTGTGTGCTACGTTTATTTGCTTCGCACACATAGATACTGTTACTATTTGTGTGCTACTATTACTTGCTTCCCACACATAGATACTGGTACTATTTGTGTGCTACTATTACTTGCTTCCCACACATAGATACTGGTACTATTTGTGTGCTACGTTTATTTGCTTCGCACACATAGATACTGTTACTATTTGTGTGCTACGTTTATTTGCTTCGCACACATAGATACTGTTACTATTTGTGTGCTACTATTACTTGCTTCCCACACATAGATACTGTTACTATTTGTGTGCTACTATTACTTGCTTCCCACTCATAGATACTGTTACTATTTGTGTGCTACGTTTATTTGCTTCGCACACATAGATACTGTTACTATTTGTGTGCTACTATTACTTGCTTCCCACACATAGATACTGGTACTATTTGTGTGCTACGTTTATTTGCTTCGCACACATAGATACTGTTACTATTTGTGTGCTACTATTACTTGCTTCCCACACATAGATACTGTTACTATTTGTGAGCTACGTTTATTTGCTTCCCACACATAGATACTGTTACTATTTGTGAGCTACGTTTATTTGCTTCCCACACATAGATACTGTTACTATTTGTGTGCTACTATTACTTGCTTCCCACACATAGATACTGTTACTATTTGTGAGCTACGTTTATTTGCTTCGCACACATAGATACTGTTACTATTTGTGTGCTACTATTACTTGCTTCCCACACATAGATACTGTTACTATTTGTGTGCTACTATTACTTGCTTCCCACACATAGATACTGTTACTATTTGTGTGCTACTATTACTTGCTTCCCACACATAGATACTGTTACTATTTGTGTGCTACTATTACTTGCTTCCCACACATAGATACTGTTACTATTTGTGTGCTACTATTACTTGCTTCCCACACATAGATACTGTTACTATTTGTGTGCTACTATTACTTGCTTCCCACACATAGATACTGTTACTATTTGTGTGCTACTATTACTTGCTTCCCACACATAGATACTGTTACTATTTGTGTGCTACTATTACTTGCTTCCCACACATAGATACTGTTACTATTTGTGTGCTACTATTACTTGCTTCCCACACATAGATACTGTTACTATTTGTGAGCTACGTTTATTTGCTTCGCACACATAGATACTGTTACTATTTGTGTGCTACTATTACTTGCTTCCCACACATAGATACTGTTACTATTTGTGTGCTACTATTACTTGCTTCCCACACATAGATACTGTTACTATTTGTGTGCTACGTTTATTTGCTTCGCACACATAGATACTGTTACTATTTGTGTGCTACGTTTATTTGCTTCGCACACATAGATACTGTTACTATTTGTGTGCTACTATTACTTGCTTCCCACACATAGATACTGGTACTATTTGTGTGCTACTATTACTTGCTTCCCACACATAGATACTGTTACTATTTGTGTGCTACGTTTATTTGCTTCGCACACATAGATACTGTTACTATTTGTGTGCTACTATTACTTGCTTCCCACACATAGATACTGTTACTATTTGTGTGCTACGTTTATTTGCTTCGCACACATAGATACTGTTACTATTTGTGTGCTACTATTACTTGCTTCCCACACATAGATACTGTTACTATTTGTGTGCTACTATTACTTGCTTCCCACACATAGATACTGTTACTATTTGTGTGCTACGTTTATTTGCTTCGCACACATAGATACTGTTACTATTTGTGTGCTACTATTACTTGCTTCCCACACATAGATACTGTTACTATTTGTGTGCTACTATTACTTGCTTCCCACACATAGATACTGTTACTATTTGTGTGCTACGTTTATTTGCTTCGCACACATAGATACTGTTACTATTTGTGTGCTACTATTACTTGCTTCCCACACATAGATACTGGTACTATTTGTGTGCTACGTTTATTTGCTTCGCACACATAGATACTGTTACTATTTGTGTGCTACGTATTACTTGCTTCGCACACATAGATACTGTTACTATTTGTGTGCTACGTATTACTTGCTTCCCACACATAGATACTGGTACTATTTGTGTGCTACGTTTATTTGCTTCCCACACATAGATACTGTTACTATTTGTGTGCTACTATTACTTGCTTCCCACACATAGATACTGTTACTATTCGTGTGCTACTATTACTTGCTTCCCACACATAGATACTGTTACTATTTGTGTGCTACGTTTACTTGCTTCCCACACATAGATACTGTTACTATTTGTGTGCTACTATTATTTGCTTCCCACACATAGATACTGTTACTATTTGTGTGCTACTATTATTTGCTTCCCACACATAGATACTGTTACTATTTGTGTGCTACTATTACTTGCTTCCCACACATAGATACTGTTACTATTTGTGTGCTACGTTTATTTGCTTCCCACACATAGATACTGTTACTATTTGTGTGCTACTATTACTTGCTTCCCACACATAGATACTGTTACTATTTGTGTGCTACTATTACTTGCTTCCCACACATAGATACTGTTACTATTTGTGTGCTACTATTACTTGCTTCCCACACATAGATACTGTTACTATTTGTGTGCTACTATTACTTGCTTCCCACACATAGATACTGTTACTATTTGTGTGCTACGTTTATTTGCTTCGCACACATAGATACTGTTACTATTTGTGTGCTACTATTACTTGCTTCCCACACATAGATACTGTTACTATTTGTGTACTATTATTACTTGCTTCCCACACATAGATACTGTTACTATTTGTGTACTATTATTACTTGCTTCCCACACATAGATACTGTTACTATTTGTGTACTACGTTTATTTGCTTCCCACACATAGATACTGTTACTATTTGTGTGCTACGTTTATTTGCTTCCCACACATAGATACTGTTACTATTTGTGTGCTACTATTACTTGCTTCCCACACATAGATACTGTTACTATTTGTGTGCTACTATTACTTGCTTCCCACACATAGATACTGGTACTATTTGTGTGCTACTATTACTTGCTTCCCACACATAGATACTGTTACTATTTGTGTACTACGTTTACTTGCTTCCCACACATAGATACTGTTACTATTTGTATGCTACTATTACTTGCTTCCCACACATAGATACTGTTACTATTTGTGTGCTACTATTACTTGCTTCCCACACATAGATACTGTTACTATTTGTGTGCTACGTTTATTTGCTTCCCACACATAGATACTGTTACTATTTGTGTGCTACTATTACTTGCTTCCCACACATAGATACTGTTACTATTTGTGTGCTACGTTTATTTGCTTCCCACACATAGATACTGTTACTATTTGTGTGCTACGTTTATTTGCTTCCCACACATAGATACTGTTACTATTTGTGTGCTACTATTATTTGCTTCCCACACATAGATACTGTTACTATTTGTGTGCTACGTTTATTTGCTTCCCACTCATAGATACTGTTACTATTTGTGTGCTACTATTATTTGCTTCCCACTCATAGATACTGTTACTATTTGTGTGCTACTATTACTTGCTTCCCACACATAGATACTGTTACTATTTGTGTGCTACGTTTATTTGCTTCCCACACATAGATACTGTTACTATTTGTGTGCTACGTTTATTTGCTTCCCACACATAGATACTGTTACTATTTGTGTGCTACGTTTATTTGCTTCCCACACATAGATACTGTTACTATTTGTGTGCTACTATTACTTGCTTCCCACACATAGATACTGTTACTATTTGTGTGCTACGTTTATTTGCTTCCCACACATAGATACTGGTACTATTTGTGTGCTACGTTTATTTGCTTCCCACACATAGATACTGTTACTATTTGTGTGCTACGTTTATTTGCTTCCCACACATAGATACTGGTACTATTTGTGTGCTACTATTACTTGCTTCCCACACATAGATACTGTTACTATTTGTGTGCTACGTTTATTTGCTTCCCACACATAGATACTGTTACTATTTGTGTGCTACGTTTATTTGCTTCCCACACATAGATACTGTTACTATTTGTGTGCTACGTTTATTTGCTTCCCACTCATAGATACTGTTACTATTTGTGTGCTACGTTTATTTGCTTCCCACACATAGATACTGTTACTATTTGTGTGCTACGTTTATTTGCTTCCCACACATAGATACTGTTACTATTTGTGTGCTACTATTATTTGCTTCCCACACATAGATACTGTTACTATTTGTGTGCTACGTTTATTTGCTTCCCACACATAGATACTGTTACTATTTGTGTGCTACGTTTATTTGCTTCCCACACATAGATACTGTAACTATTTGTGTGCTACTATTACTTGCTTCCCACACATAGATACTGTTACTATTTGTGTACTATTATTACTTGCTTCCCACACATAGATACTGTTACTATTTGTGTGCTACGTTTATTTGCTTCCCACACATAGATACTGTTACTATTTGTGTGCTACGTTTATTTGCTTCCCACACATAGATACTGTTACTATTTGTGTGCTACGTTTATTTGCTTCCCACTCATAGATACTGTTACTATTTGTGTGCTACGTTTATTTGCTTCCCACACATAGATACTGTTACTATTTGTGTGCTACGTTTATTTGCTTCCCACACATAGATACTGTTACTATTTGTGTGCTACTATTATTTGCTTCCCACACATAGATACTGTTACTATTTGTGTGCTACGTTTATTTGCTTCCCACACATAGATACTGTTACTATTTGTGTGCTACGTTTATTTGCTTCCCACACATAGATACTGTTACTATTTGTGTGCTACTATTACTTGCTTCCCACACATAGATACTGTTACTATTTGTGTGCTACTATTATTTGCTTCCCACACATAGATACTGTTACTATTTGTGTGCTACGTTTATTTGCTTCCCACACATAGATACTGTTACTATTTGTGTGCTACGTTTATTTGCTTCCCACACATAGATACTGTTACTATTTGTGTGCTACTATTACTTGCTTCCTCCAACACATAGATACTGTTACTATTTGTGTGCTACTATTACTTGCTTCCCACACATAGATACTGTTACTATTTGTCTGCTACGTTTATTTGCTTCCCACACATAGATACTGTTACTATTTGTGTGCTACGTTTATTTGCTTCCCACACATAGATACTGTTACTATTTGTCTGCTACGTTTATTTGCTTCCCACACATAGATACTGTTACTATTTGTGTGCTACGTTTATTTGCTTCCCACTCATAGATACTGTTACTATTTGTGTGCTACGTTTATTTGCTTCCCACACATAGATACTGTTACTATTTGTGTGCTACTATTACTTGCTTCCCACACATAGATACTGTTACTATTTGTGTGCTACGTTTATTTGCTTCCCACACATAGATACTGTTACTATTTGTCTGCTACGTTTATTTGCTTCCCACACATAGATACTGTTACTATTTGTGTGCTACGTTTATTTGCTTCCCACACATAGATACTGTTACTATTTGTCTGCTACGTTTATTTGCTTCCCACACATAGATACTGTTACTATTTGTGTGCTACGTTTATTTGCTTCCCACACATAGATACTGTTACTATTTGTGTGCTACGTTTATTTGCTTCCCACACATAGATACTGTTACTATTTGTGTGCTACGTTTACTTGCTTCCCACACATAGATACTGTTACTATTTGTGTGCTACGTTTATTTGCTTCCCACACATAGATACTGTTACTATTTGTGTGCTACTATTACTTGCTTCCCACACATAGATACTGTTACTATTTGTTTGCTACGTTTATTTGCTTCCCACACATAGATACTGTTACTATTTGTGAGCTACGTTTATTTGCTTCCCACTCATAGATACTGTTACTATTTGTGTGCTACGTTTACTTGCTTCCCACACATAGATACTGTTACTATTTGTGTGCTACTATTACTTGCTTCCCACACATAGATACTGTTACTATTTGTTTGCTACGTTTATTTGCTTCCCACACATAGATACTGTTACTATTTGTGTGCTACGTTTATTTGCTTCCCACTCATAGATACTGTTACTATTTGTGTGCTACGTTTACTTGCTTCCCACACATAGATACTGTTACTATTTGTGTGCTACTATTACTTGCTTCCCACACATAGATACTGTTACTATTTGTTTGCTACGTTTATTTGCTTCCCACACATAGATACTGTTACTATTTGTGTGCTACTATTACTTGCTTCCCACACATAGATACTGTTACTATTTGTTTGCTACGTTTATTTGCTTCCCACACATAGATACTGTTACTATTTGTGTGCTACTATTACTTGCTTCCCACACATAGATACTGTTACTATTTGTGTGCTACGTTTATTTGCTTCCCACACATAGATACTGTTACTATTTGTCTGCTACGTTTATTTGCTTCCCACACATAGATACTGTTACTATTTGTGTGCTACGTTTATTTGCTTCCCACACATAGATACTGTTACTATTTGTCTGCTACGTTTATTTGCTTCCCACACATAGATACTGTTACTATTTGTGTGCTACGTTTATTTGCTTCCCACACATAGATACTGTTACTATTTGTCTGCTACGTTTATTTGCTTCCCACACATAGATACTGTTACTATTTGTGTGCTACGTTTATTTGCTTCCCACACATAGATACTGTTACTATTTGTGTGCTACGTTTATTTGCTTCCCACACATAGATACTGTTACTATTTGTGTGCTACGTTTACTTGCTTCCCACACATAGATACTGTTACTATTTGTGTGCTACGTTTATTTGCTTCCCACACATAGATACTGTTACTATTTGTGTGCTACTATTACTTGCTTCCCACACATAGATACTGTTACTATTTGTTTGCTACGTTTATTTGCTTCCCACACATAGATACTGTTACTATTTGTGAGCTACGTTTATTTGCTTCCCACTCATAGATACTGTTACTATTTGTGTGCTACGTTTACTTGCTTCCCACACATAGATACTGTTACTATTTGTGTGCTACTATTACTTGCTTCCCACACATAGATACTGTTACTATTTGTTTGCTACGTTTATTTGCTTCCCACACATAGATACTGTTACTATTTGTGTGCTACGTTTATTTGCTTCCCACACATAGATACTGTTACTATTTGTGTGCTACTATTACTTGCTTCCCACACATAGATACTGTTACTATTTGTTTGCTACGTTTATTTGCTTCCCACACATAGATACTGTTACTATTTGTGAGCTACGTTTATTTGCTTCCCACACATAGATACTGTTACTATTTGTGTGCTACTATTACTTGCTTCCCACACATAGATACTGTTACTATTTGTTTGCTACGTTTATTTGCTTCCCACACATAGATACTGTTACTATTTGTGTGCTACGTTTATTTGCTTCCCACACATAGATACTGTTACTATTTGTGTGCTACTATTACTTGCTTCCCACACATAGATACTGTTACTATTTGTGACCTACGTTTATTTGCTTCCCACTCATAGATACTGTTACTATTTGTGTGCTACGTTTATTTGCTTCCCACTCATAGATACTGTTACTATTTGTGTGCTACGTTTATTTGCTTCCCACACATAGATACTGTTACTATTTGTGTGCTACGTTTATTTGCTTCCCACACATAGATACTGTTACTATTTGTGTGCTACTATTACTTGCTTCCCACACATAGATACTGTTACTATTTGTTTGCTACGTTTATTTGCTTCCCACACATAGATACTGTTACTATTTGTGAGCTACGTTTATTTGCTTCCCACTCATAGATACTGTTACTATTTGTGTGCTACTATTACTTGCTTCCCACACATAGATACTGTTACTATTTGTGTGCTACTATTACTTGCTTCCCACACATAGATACTGTTACTATTTGTGTGCTACTATTACTTGCTTCCCACACATAGATACTGTTACTATTTGTGTGCTACTATTACTTGCTTCCCACACATAGATACTGTTACTATTTGTGTGCTACTATTACTTGCTTCCCACACATAGATACTGTTACTATTTGTGTACTACGTTTACTTGCTTCCCACACATAGATACTGTTACTATTTGTGTGCTACTATTACTTGCTTCCCACACAGAGATACTGTTACTATTTGTGTGCTACTATTACTTGCTTCCCACACATAGATACTGTTACTATTTGTGTGCTACTATTACTTGCTTCCCACACATAGATACTGTTACTATTTGTGTGCTACTATTACTTGCTTCCCACACATAGATACTGTTACTATTTGTGTGCTACGTTTATTTGCTTCCCACACATAGATACTGTTACTATTTGTGTGCTACATTTATTTGCTTCCCACACATAGATACTGTTACTATTTGTGTGCTACATTTATTTGCTTCCCACACATAGATACTGTTACTATTTGTGTGCTACTATTACTTGCTTCCCACTCATAGATACTGTTACTATTTGTGTGCTACTATTACTTGCTTCCCACACATAGATACTGTTACTATTTGTGTGCTACTATTACTTGCTTCCCACACATAGATACTGTTACTATTTGTGTGCTACGTTTATTTGCTTCCCACACATAGATACTGTTACTATTTGTGAGCTACATTTATTTGCTTCCCACACATAGATACTGTTACTATTTGTGTGCTACTATTACTTGCTTCCCACACATAGATACTGTTACTATTTGTGTACTATTATTACTTGCTTCCCACACATAGATACTGTTACTATTTGTGTACTACGTTTATTTGCTTCCCACACATAGATACTGTTACTATTTGTGTGCTACTATTACTTGCTTCCCACACATAGATACTGTTACTATTTGTCTGCTACGTTTATTTGCTTCCCACTCATAGATACTGTTACTATTTGTGTGCTACTATTACTTGCTTCCCACACATAGATACTGTTACTATTTGTGTGCTACGTTTATTTGCTTCCCACACATAGATACTGTTACTATTTGTGTGCTACTATTACTTGCTTCCCACACATAGATACTGTTACTATTTGTGTGCTACGTTTATTTGCTTCCCACACATAGATACTGTTACTATTTGTGTGCTACGTTTATTTGCTTCCCACACATAGATACTGTTACTATTTGTGTGCTACTATTACTTGCTTCCCACACATAGATACTGTTACTATTTGTGTGCTACGTTTATTTGCTTCCCACACATAGATACTGTTACTATTTGTGAGCTACGTTTATTTGCTTCCCACACATAGATACTGTTACTATTTGTGAGCTACGTTTATTTGCTTCCCACACATAGATACTGTTACTATTAGTGTGCTACGTTTATTTGCTTCCCACTCATAGATACTGTTACTATTTGTGTGCTACTATTACTTGCTTCCCACACATAGATACTGTTACTATTTGTGTGCTACTATTATTACTTGCTTCCCACACATAGATACTGTTACTATTTGTGTGCTACGTTTATTTGCTTCCCACTCATAGATACTGTTACTATTTGTGTGCTACTATTACTTGCTTCCCACACATAGATACTGTTACTATTTGTGTGCTACTATTACTTGCTTCCCACACATAGATACTGTTACTATTTGTGTACTATTATTACTTGCTTCCCACACATAGATACTGTTACTATTTGTGTGCTACTATTACTTGCTTCCTCCAACACATAGATGCTGGTACTATTTGTGTACTATTATTACTTGTTTCCAGCATATAGAGACAATGTCTGGAATGTGGGGTCGACCTGGTAACGGTGCACCGCTTAGACAGGGTCTGTACAGACGAGCTACTATAGTGGACCCTAGGAGCCGCTCCATACAACGTGATTGCGGAGATGTGAGTCATAATATATTGGACCAGAAGAATACGACCCAGTTATTTATATTATTTTATATTATATTCTCTTCCCACTTTTTTGAATATTTATGTTTCAGTGCATTAAATAATTCCTTCAGTTCAAGAAAACATTTTATTTTTTAAGATTATAATTAAATTACGAACAAGACCAATTAATAGCAGTCGCCGGGTTGTTATGAAGCTACTTATGTGGTGACCTAAATTTATTTAGACTCAGATCTGTATTCTAAGTTATACAGATCTTTATAGAACGCTTTAAGGGAAGAGTTCATCGCTCGTTCGTACACCTTTAAGAACCTTTTAGATTTAAAGTTTCTGTATGCCTTTCTGTTAAACAGCTGTTAGTAAAGTCTTAATGCAATGTTAAGTAAATAAATGTGCTTCCCAGACTATCTAATTTTATTTGTGAATTTATATATTATTAATAATATTTACCGTTAAATTATTTATGTTATTTCAGACACTATACACACCGGCGCCGGCATATGACACAGTGCGATTTTGATATATTCAGACTGTTGCAGAACATATTCATGACTAAGCATGAATGGTCGTGACTAATCCATAATAAATACTGCTCGTTCTGGTTGTTAGACTTACTGTTGTTAACTTCTTGTTTAATTTTTGGTTAATTGTTTTATATTTTATTTGTTTAAATATTTTTATGTTAAGAATTCACTTTTTTATCCGCAAATATGCGGACATAAAATACTTTTTTGTCCGCATATTCGGACAAAAAAGTAATTATCCAATCAAAATTCAAAAATGCTGTTTTAAATTATTTGCCCAATCAACGATCTAGAAGATTTTTCTGTTGATTTCGCATTATTTATTCTAGATAACTATTTACGATGGTAATTATTAATAAATTTAGCATTAAAATGTTTAGTTTTAAGATCTTTTGAACAAGTAGCTAGTTTAATCAAATTTTTGGTAAGATTATTTGATTAACGTTCTGGAATATCACCTTCAATAACACAGTATAGCTAATTAATAGTAGCTACTGTTTATTTACGCAATGGCGCAGAATTGACATCAAATTTGCGATAACTTTGTTACTTCCAATTCAAAAGGGAATATTTTAAAGAAAGATTAAATGGTAGCTACTGATGCTCAATGTGCCTTCAACTTCCAATAATTGTATTTAATATTATTCATAATTAATATTAGAATATTCTAAATGTGGGTTGATTTTGGGCAAAAAGTAGTTTTTGTCCGCATTTTTGGGGAGAAAAAGTGAATTTCTAAAAGAAAACAACATCTTCTACAATTATAAATCATTTCTTGTCATCTTTTTAATCCGCATTTCCTCAAAATAGTAGAATATGCATTTTTATAATGTGCCAATTCTATTCTATTCTATACTATTCCTCGAAAATACGGATAAAAAAGTCGGACAAAAAAATACTACTTTCTTTTTGTAAAAGAAATAGTTCTACAATTTTTGCCCACCTAAATGTAAACTATTACCTTTGTAATGCATTCAAAGCTTAATTTCAAATAATTGACAAAACGTGTTATATGAAAAGGAGTACATAAGTACGATTTTGTTTCAATTGCTTTACATGTTTACTGTTCTGACCTGATCAGGCGATGGGACAGGTCAGCCAAGGTGTACTATTGATATTTATTCATGGCCTGAAAAAAAATCGCAATTGATAAACTTGCAAATATTTACAACATAATGTTGTTCTTTAATTAATAAATAGTAAACAGGAGGAGCGGATCTATCGGAAACGATAAATATAATAAAGTTAATATATTGTATTATTCGGCCAAAGGCCATTATTCAACCTCAGTAGCCTACATACATATGTCTGACTTGACAAACCGTTGAATGAGGTTCCGTTATTTACGAAACCAAAAGGAGGGAAATCTAAAATTAAACACAAAAATTGATAGTCACGCGTGTCGAAGCCTGGATTTTCCCGCTACAAAATCCCCTTGAATAATATAATCACTTTCAGCTTTATTTCCCGCTAGCCAACTTGTATACTGTATTTGCGGACTTTCTTCTCTGACTTTATTAGCGTGTACTCTATGAACTTACTAAGAATATTGTCAAAAGTCACAGTAATTTCTCATTTCCAGATGTAAATATATTCCATTGGATAATAAATGTTAATAATAATGTTAAGCCAATAGGAGGTCTCCATACGATTTCTTAGTAAAGTGAATGGATTGATTGGTGGATATGATGCACGCGAGGGTTTGCTGTAAGTGTCACACAGTTGATAGTCTTTACGTCTTGAGTGCTTGATATTTAGATATTTTATTACATTACGGTACAGTACTGCAGTACAGCAGTAGGCTCTGTTATACCATCAGAACAATATCAATACAGTAACCTGTTCTTTTCCCTCAATTGGTGACTTTATCGTTTATTGTTTTGGTTAAAAAAGCCTGCCTCTGTAACCGATTCCTTTCCCTCAATTGGTAACAATATCGTTTATTGTTTTAGTTAGAAAAGCCTGCCTCTGTAACCTATTCCTTTTCCTCAATTGGTTACAATATTGTTTATTGTTTTGGGTAGAAACGTCCGCCTTTCTCTTTTTATATATATCACCCTAACCTAACATAAATTCCTTCGAGACTGATAGTTTAACGTACTGAATCAGTCAGCATTATATGCTATTATATGCTATAGTAGGTCATGGCTGACTCTTTATATTAGCTTTTTATATTCTCATAGCCAATTCGTGAAGGAAGACCGCTTATCCGACGATCAATATCGTCAACCTTCTATAGATGTTTTTGTAGGTAGGCTACAGTATTCACCAGTCAGCTAGTATAATTAGATTCAAGGGGGATAACATTTGCGCGAAGGGACAATATGTGCTAGCAGATTTGGTCCTAGGGGGTCAAAATCGTACGTGTACTCCTTTTTCCATATGACAATTTCAACTATTGTTTAGGGAATTTGACATTCAAACAAAATAATGTAAGTTCAAATGTAAGATCAAATACTACATTGGTTATATGTACAGTATCATGTTAAGATGTATAACTTTATTATTACTGTTACTTTTTACTAATTATATACTGATATCTTTTTCACTTGAATAAGTAAATATTTAGTTAAAAGACCTTCAACTTTTTTTTATTAATGTAAAATGTTGGGGACAACAACTAACTTCCATACAGTACTACAGTACATTGGTCCTTTCAGTTCAGCATGTACAGTTAGTCTTACAGTGCATGCAGTGCTTCCCAGTACCTTCGAACATAAGCCTATGTTATTTATTGGCCAGAAAGATTAAACTATAAAAAAATGTTTTTAACAAAGCAGATTGTGTATCATAAATGGAAGAAAAGTACGTGGTGATGATAATAGTGATTTTACATTAGTTAATTCCAGGGGGAAGTCAGTAGTTGACTATGAACTACTGTAGTCGCCTCTGACTGTTTTGATCATTGTATTAAATTTGATGTTATTTCCAGCACCAATTTTGGAGACAAGCACTCATGTTTGGATCAAATTAATGATAAATGCAGGATACCAGACGACTCTCTTCTTGTGCTGGAGCTGGAGCCAATATGTTCTCGTAGATTTTTAAGTCAATAATTCGCTAGATGTTTTCTGACAAGATCAATGGTTTTGTAGCAGATAAAACTTCCAGATTTAAAACTAACAGGTTTAATTTTAACATTAACATTTTTTAACATTTTACATTTCATTTTAATTTCTGACATCATAATATAGTGACTTGAATTTTTACTGGCTGGGGGACGGGGTCTGATAGAAGGCAACGCATGGGTAAATAAAAAGAGAAATATTTATTAGTAATATTTATAATATATAATTACTAATATTTATAGGTTGTTTGTGCATTAGAACACTCTAAATATACTATACATACACACGTTATGTATGTCTATCAAGTTAAAACATTATGTTGTTGTTTAAAATTAAATAATGTTCTTGCCTCATCGTTTTTGTGTGAATTTATTTATTTTTCTATGATATTACTAAAATTTTTTTATTTTTTTTTAAATTATTACTAAAATTATTTAACAAAAGTGTGATCTAAAGGGTTTTAGTTGTATAAGATGGTAGATGCTTTATACTGGCCTGTAAGATGGTAAGCCTAAGTATGAGTGTCTGTATCCTGATAGGTTCTACTTACTTACTCTCTTAGTAATATCAGAATATGTGAGTCTGTAAAAAGCAAAAGGTACATTACACTGTAAAAAAGCAAAAGGTACATTACAATGTTAAACAGCGACACAAATAAATCATGAAACAAAGCTAGTTACAGGAAAATAAATATAGATATTTAATTTTATTTTGTGAAAAAAAGTGTAACAAAAATTATCATATTGTGTTTTGTTAACTGGATAATATAATTATTCAACAATAACGGGTTTTCCAATATTTAGAATGCGACCCAGTCCGGCCCTCGGGCTGGTCCATCTCTGCGATATCCTGCGTCAGGTTTCCTTACCAAAATTGAGAATTCCCCTCCATTTATCACACTTACGACACCCCCCTCCCGGCCTAGCACACGCATCCCCAGTCTTTCAAAGGGAATGTTTTTGGTCTGGGTAAACGTGGGTCATATAATCAGAGAGACATGAAATACAAGAGAG
Source organism: Nemertoderma westbladi (assembly GCA_032718475.1). Classification (NCBI taxonomy): domain Eukaryota; kingdom Metazoa; phylum Xenacoelomorpha; order Nemertodermatida; family Nemertodermatidae; genus Nemertoderma; species Nemertoderma westbladi. Next base: position 54,464 of record JAUCBJ010003773.1, read on the forward strand.
AAGTGAAATTCAACTGTCAGAAAAACCTTTAAGGGTCGGTATTGTATTAGTTTTACTATTTTTTTTATATTTTTTTTATTAACTTTCGTTATAACATTGTTACCGTTATTTAGACTGTAAATATAAACATAATAATGAATATTATTGTTGTATCTGGCAACCATTGATTAATTGTAGTTTATGTTTCTGTATGTTTGAAAAACAATTGTAAACCCCAGTTCCGCTATCCAGGGAACTGTTATTCAGACGTAGACATTCCACTAAATCAACGATCTTAATGAAATTTATAACATACGTAATTTCATTACAAGTGGCATTCAAGGATTCGCACCACCCAATTTCAAATTCCATCGGGTAATAGCTTGTATTTCGAACTTTCGTCATTCGAAATATGCAGGCTGGGCTTATCTCTCCATTGAGCCGTGGTTGTGTTTCTCTCCATCTGGGGCCTTCACCGAGATTCGTGGTTCCTGAAGGATTGTCGTTGTATTGGCGAACCGTTATAGATGGTCCGTTGGTTCCTCTGGAATCCGTTTGATTAACAGCGTCTTCACTTGCATTGTCGCTAGGCTGTCCGTTTCCTATAGGAACTGCTACAATTGGACTGATGAATGCATCCTGTATAACCAGCAAAACCAGCAAAACAAACTACAAAAATATATCATTAGTGTTAGAATATGTGTATATATGTGAATATGTGTTATAGGCCAGGCCTACATAACATAATGTAAATAACAAAATATAAGCACAATAAAATAACAAGCAAATATAAGCACTATGGATACTGTAATGTAAACGAATTGTAATAAAAGTGATTCAGTAATCTTTCTTCTTATCTTTATCTTTGTCTTTCATTATAATATACTACTACTACAATCGGCATGCTGCTTTGCTGCTGCATTATATATATATATATATATATATATTACATGCATATTAAGAATGCTGTGTCGGCTTGTCGACAAAATTGCGCAGCCACAACTCCCAATCAAACGTGACATTTGCTAGATCATCCGCATCTTCAAGGCCAGTGTCCTTTAAGATGCGGTTCAAGAAAGTCATGGGCTGTCCACCACGCGTATTTTCTCCATGGGCTGCCAAATCACGAGATTATGCACTGGCTGGTCCTCACGGCGAAAGCAATGTCCTGGAAAGCGGAGGCGGCTTTGTTGTAGTATCAAGCTTGGGGGAACCAATGAGACACCTCCAATGTTAAATAGTGTCTGGTTGGAGATGTGTGCATTGTACTTGACACAATGAACCCGGCGTAGCATTCTTGTGAATGTGCCATCCAGAGATTTGGTATCCTCTGCATTATAATATGAACTACTACTACTACTACTACTAGGATCGGCATGCTGCATTGCAGCTGCATTTTTAAGAATGCTGTGCCGGCTTGTCGACAAAATTGCGCCGCCACAACTCCCTATCACCCATGACATTTGCTAGATCATCCGCATCTTCAAGGCCAGTGTCCTTTAAGATGCGTCTCACGAAAGTCATGGGCTGTCCACCATGCTTATTCACTCGATGAGGCTGCCAAATTACAAGATTATGCAGTGGCTGATCCTCACGGCAAAAGCAATGTCCTGCAAAGCGGAGGCGATTTTGTTCTAGTAAGTGTCAAGCTTGGGGGAACCAATGAGACACCTCCAATGTTATATAGTGTCTGGTTGGAGATGTGTGCATTGTACTTGACACAATGAACCCGGCGTAGCATTCTTGTGAATGTGCCATCCAGAGATTTGGTGTCCTCAGCAGTTAGAGCCCAGCATGGACTCCCATAGAGGAGTACTGGAACTACTGCTGCTCTAAATAATGGGACCTTAAGTTTCCGATTAATTCTCGGTGACTTCCAAATCCTGGAAAGCCTATTCAAGGCTGCCCATGCCTTTCCCTTACGTATTCGAAGGTCCTCACCTGACTTCCGGATCCATGATCCCAGGTAACAGAAGTCGTCCACATGCTCAAGCATACCATCCTTTGAGCTTATGCTCATCCGATCAGTGACTTGCTGAGGACTTTCAAAGTTAACTGTCACAATTTTGGTCTTTCTGGAGTTAATAAAAAGACCAACACTAGAAGCAGCATTTTGGGCTCCTTCTAGTGATTCTGAGAGTACTCCTAAGTCATCAGCAAAGTCCAGATCAGTTAGGTACATGGCAGGATTTCCTTGACTTCTGGAGCCAGTAGGTGGAGTTATCATCCGCCCATCATCATTATGATGATCTTATTATTAATTATTATATATATATATATTATATTATTAATGATTATTAAAGTTGTTAAAGTTATTAAAGTAAAAAAGTTGAGAAGAAATATTAATAAATTAATTTTATTACAATTCGTTTACGTTACAGTATCCCTAGTGCTGATTTCAAATTATAGAAATATTAATATAATATTACTCCAGCTGATGATGTATATAGAAAAAATATACGAAACGTTCCGAACAAATTTGTTAATATAACAATCCTGCACATATTTCTAAAAAATTGTTATCACTAGAAATTATTCTTAAGGAACAAGTATTGTTTTATCTTATTAATACAGTGTAACAAAATTTTATTAAGATCAACTAGAAAAACTTACCTTGATAAATATTTCAATTCCCATTATTGTTATTCCGTTAATATTATAAATATATTTCTGGAAAATATATAAAAAATTAATTACTCTTTACAACCCAAAAAAATGTAACCCACTACAGTATTACAGACGTTTAATATATTAAACAAATTAAGATATTTTTCCAATGTATGTATATGTCTGATGATATTTGCAAGTTGTGGAATGTACATTTGCCACCTGCATTGTTATTATTTGTAATGATTATAGTTGAGCACAATTGCTGCAGATCATTAGTTTTGACAGATGGGGGCGAGGATGTAAATTGCTGACATACAAGATAGCAACAGGTAGTATTTCCAAGTCTAATTTTATACCTGTTATAACAAATCAATTGAGATTATCTCATATTGATTTTTCAATTGTATTACCCGCTGTAATGACATACATACGGTGGTGGTTTACAAGCATATGGCTCGCCCCATATTCAGTCGGTTCCATACATACGGTGGTGGTTCACTAGCATATGGCTCGCCCCATATGTAGATTGTACAGTATTATTATATGGCTCGCCCCATATACACGCTGGACAGTTGTGATTGGATAGATTTATATACGTTCCATTCTGTTGGGGCTTTTTATATAAAAGCAGGTGCAACTGCTCAGTGTACATACTACACAGTACTGAAGTTGCTAGGCATATTATTATATCAGTCTATTCTGTTCTATATGTTTCTGTACGTTATATCTTATTATATCAAGAACTAAGAACACCACATGGCGCTGCGAGTGGTCTTCAGAGCTGAACTTCAGAACTAAGCTCCCAATACGATGGCAGATTCCGATGCTTCTTCCGCTGAGGAACCTTGCTGGTCGGACCTCTCCCCCACCGAGGTCGCGTCGTTGGGTCGTTCAAAACTGATTCAGTATTGCGCTGATGCCAGTATCCCAACGACATCGAAAACATCCGATGCAACGCTTCGCAAGAAACTCAACGCTCGGATTGCCGATACACCCGCCCGCTTCGAGGAAACCAACGCAGCTACCAGTAGCCAACCCAGCATGGCGCAACTCCTGGAACTCATGGCGCAGCAACAGGAAAACGCGAACCGCTGTTTGGAAGAGCAGCAACTCCCGGTTCTCCCGATTTCTTTGGCCACGGTTCACGAGATGAAGTCGGCAACACCCACGGCTGCAGACAGCGCGCCCTCAGCCAGGGACCTCCTCAATTCATTCGGGGACGTTTTCGACGACAAAGCAACCCCCCTACCAACTATCCCTGGTACCGCGATGCATATCGTACTCGACGCCTTATCATGTCAAGGGCGCTCGACCCATCGCCATCGCGCTTCGTGATGAAGTAAAAACTCTTCTTGATGATCTAGAACGCCGCAATATTATCGAGCGCGTGGAAGAACCCCCGACTGGGCCCATCCGCTTACCATAACTCGCAAGCCAAGAGGAAAACTGCGCCTCTGCGTGGACTTGCGCGGCCTGAACTCCCAAGTAAAGAGGCCATACTACCCAACACCGAACCCCCGTCTAAAAATCGCCGAAATCTCGCGGACTGCAAAGTACTTTTCAGTCTTCGACGCCGGATACTGGCAGGTCCCCCTTGACCCTGAGTCCCAGCTGCTGACGACGTTTGTCACGCCATGGGGGCGGTATAAACACACCCAGAGTGTGATGGGCCTTATCTCTTCCGGAGATGAGTTTAACAGACAGGGCGACGCGGCGCTCGAGGGACTTCCTCGGATGATAAAGATTGTCGATAACTTCTTACTCTACGATGACACACTAGAGGAACATCTGGTGTCCATCCACCGTTTCCTCGAACGCTGCAGGGAAAAAGGTATTTGCCTGCACCACGGTAAAGTGCAGCTCGCCCAATCCCAGGTAAAATTCAGCGGCTACCAGGTCGGAATGGACGGCATCCACGCCGACCCCACAAAACTCTCCGCTATAGCCTCCTTCCCTCGTCCAGAAACTCTAACCGATCTCCGAAGTTTCATCGGGCTCGTAGAACAACTACGCCCGCTCCTATCGGTGAAATCGCCATACATCTGGACAACCGACCACAGTCGCGCATTCGACGCCGCCAAGGCAGCCTTAACTATACCCCCGGTTCTGGCCCCATTCGACGTCTCCGCCGACACTAAGCTCGTAACTGATGCTTCCCGGCTCAATGGGCTCGGCTACGCCCTTCTCCAGCACCACGGGACAGAGTGGTGCCTTATAGAATGCGGATCTCGGTTTATAACTCCCACAGAGTCTCGATACGTCATTATTGAATTGGAACTTTTAGCGGTAGTATGGGCCATCCAAAAATGCCGCAACTTCCTCCTTGGGCTCCCCACCTTCTCCCTGGTCACTGACCATCAACCGCTGGTGGATTAACCGCAAATCGTTCTCGGAAGTGGAAAACGCCTGTATACAATGACTAAAATCCAAGCTGGCGCCATACCAGTTCACTACCTCCTGGTGCAGGGGTAAATCTCATGCCATTCCCGATGCCCTGTCCCGGTCACCCGTAGCCCAGCCGACACCCGACGACTTCGTAGACGACGGCGAGACAGCGTACTATCTCCATTCTGTCACCATCGCCACGATTTCGGCCATCTCTGGGGACGACCACATTGCGGATCCTATTCTACAGGACCTCGCCGCAGTTGCTCGAGCTTACCCCGCCTACATGTATCTTCACGCAGCGATCCTCGCCGGTTTTCCCCCCAGTACCCGCAGCGATCCCGCTGTCGGTGCATACTGGGCCCTGCGAGAATCCCTCTCCACTGATGCCGACCTCATCCTCTACGGGGAGTGGCTCGTCATCCCCATAGTATGCCGCTCTAACACTTTGGAGCGGCTCTACAGTATACCCCTCACCAGGGTGTCAATAAGTCCCTCCGTCGGGCCCGGCTGTGCGTCTATTGGCCAGGCCTGACCAACGACGTACGGACCTCCGTCGCCAACTGTCCTTTGTGCCTACGCCACCGCGCTACGCTACCAAAGGAACCCTTCCACGAAGAACCCCTACCGACCCGGATGTTCAAGGACATTTCGGCCGACTTCTTCCAGTTGAACGGCCGCCACTATCTCGCCCTCGTCGACCGGTATAGCGGGTGGCCAGACCTACACACCTTCTCGGGTCATCCACCCGCCCTCCCAACCATCGCCACACTGCGACAATGGTTTACCCGCTACGGAATCCCAATCCGTCTACAGTCAGACGGCGGTACCCCCCTGACCGCCGGCGCTACAACCACCTTCCTCAACGAGTGGGGCGTCACCCCGGTTACCTCATCCGCGGAATACCCACAGGGTAACGGACACGCGGAAGCAGCCGTGAAGGCACTCAAAGGACTTCTAGATAAAACAGGAGGCCGCCCTGACTCACCCGCATTCGCCGAGGGTCTACTAGCCCTCCGGAATAGCCCTCGGGAGACCGGACTTTCTCCCGCGCAGGTGGTGTACAGTCACCCCCTGTGGACCCACATTCCCGCCCATCATAGTGCTTTTGCGGCGGATCACCAGGCTACGCGTCGCCGGCTCGACAAAATCGCAACCCCGCTTCGCGCTGACCGAATCGCCGACTACAGCAAGTCGGCCCGCAATCTCCCACCCCTTGCTGCCCATGACCCCATAGTCATCCAGGACCCCCGCTCACATCGCTGGGACCGCAAGGGAACCGTGGTAGAGGTTGGACCCAATCGGCGATACACAGTGCGAACCCCCTCTGGCCATACTGTGACGAGAAACCGACGTTTTCTCCTCGTCGACACCTCCAAACCACTCTCCAGTGCGGCTGAACCACCCACTTTGGGTCCGGACACCTCTATGTCCACTAGTCCCATGACCGCGGCGGACGTCGACCCCACCCGGTCACATGGCTTTGCGGGATCCGCTCTAACTCGGCTAATATTAATCGTACGGGGACGAAAGTAGCGCGGTTGGAAAGGGGAAGAGTGGTACTACCTTCGTATCGAATGGGGGTGAGATATTTATTAATATTTCGGGTGGAAAAAGGGGCCGTAACTTTGTCTGTTTTTTCCATCTTTTTTACATAATTATTATTTCCAAAATTTTTAATTCGACAACGCTTGTAGGAATCTGCCAATTCTTTTTCGGAATGGGGGTACAAAAAATATGTAGGCAAAGGGGTCCAAAACGGGCCAGAAAATGATAAAAAGTTTATAACTAACAACTTTTTTATTTTTGACTCTAGAAGGTTAAAGTACATTTTATACGGTTAATATCGATACGGGGAATCCAAATATTCGATTGGTTTTTCCGCGCAAACGATAATAAAAAAATGAGGGCCCAAATTAAAATTTCACGCTTCAAACTCGCTTCGCGGGAACTCGTCTAGCTCGAAAAATACATAAGGTCTGGGAGACTTATTTAAACAGTCTTATAGAGCGTCAAATTATCTATCTTTCAACGGTAGTTACAGCGCCATAGCTATTATATAACTGGAGCGGCAGACGATCGTGTGAAATATACTACTTATAAAAAAGGGACGAAAATTTTTTTTTTTAATAAATCGCCATTACATTATAATTTAACTTTTTGCGCCAAAAGTTCCTGTAAAATGTAGCAAATAAACTGTTAAGTTTTCTTAACATTTATAATTAAAATAACGAGTTTTAAGGGTCGAAAAATATCGCGTAATTTTGGCCCTTTTTTTTCATTTTTTTTTGGGGCCAAAAATACCCCCTCTCAAAAGATAGAAAAAAGAATTACGGCAAAGAATATACCAATTTTATTGAATTTGGAGCACCAGAACCGAAGTTAGAGCGAATTTAGTCAAAAATTAAAAATATTTTTTTGCAAAAAATTAAGAATGGTCAATATTGGGTTTCGTTAACGTGATTGATAACCACTAGACTACGTGACCAAGAGAATTTGAAATTTTCGAGTGACTATTTTTAAACATCAATAACTTCGGTTCTACTGGGCCGTTTGATCTGAAACTTTTTTCATTGGATAGAGGAAAGATTGTAGTGTGTGAAATAGGATACAACTTGAGAAAAGACGCATGTGCACTTAGTGTAAAGTGCACTTAAAAAGTGCGCATTTTTTCTATATTTCAAACACTATTATTTCCAGTTCTATTCATCGTAGAATGTAATTTTTTGGATTAAAATGTAGTTTGGAATGCTTTCTAACTATAATCTTAACATTTGTTTAACTTTTTATGTCTATAAAGTGACTTAAAATGTCCATGAATATGGTTCAAAATCGCAAATGTCGCGATTTATTAAATTGGATTTTTGACACTTTTAGTAACTGACACTTGATTATACTTGATGACTGGTCACTTGATGACTGTAGATCGGTAGAGGATAGACATAAGTGTGTTAAATACGAACCACCTCTAAGATCCGCTAAAGTGCACTTGTACAAATAAGTGTGCAAAAGTGGGAAATTTTTAATAAGGTCAAATAGTTCAATAAGGTCAAATAGGTCAATACATTGCTTTTTGTGATTTCTAACTGTATTCTTGACATATGTGTAACATGAAAGATAGTCACGAAAATGTACAACAGAAATCAAATATGGCAAAAAACAGGTGTGATATTAAATTCACTTTGAACAATAAATAGAGATCAAATAACAAATGGACCACAGAATTAAAAACTCACACAATTTTGAACTTATAATATCGCTTCAAATTAATTTAAAAGTGGATATTTGGAGGAAGGAGGAAGTTAGATGAACTGCATTCTGCATTTATGTGACAGTGTGCATTCGGGGGAAGTTTGGTGAACTGCATTTATGCAGTGAATCCAAACTTCCCCCTTTGAGATATCATATACCTAAGACATGCTAGGGTGTCGGGGAAATATTTGTTACTGTCACACTTTGCTTCCATTTATCCTATCCTATGTTATTACTCCAATCAGATAAGAGATACTAATCAGTAATTTAGAATTCTAAACTATCTTTCATGCAAACAAAATTCTAACTAAAGACGGGTGAATGACCATGGAAATAATGTAAAATATAACTTATCAAATATTTTGGAAGGCTTCCGAAGTTAAACCCCAAAACAATTATTTCATACATATAGTAAATAACATTGCATGTTCTTCTTCCTCTCATAATAAAATATAATAATGAAATATATCTGATTACTGTAATATTTCACAACCAAAATGTTTCAGTGTGATAAGTGTACCACACGCCCGCCAAAACAGCCGCAAACGCATAGCCAACAAATTTAATAAAAGGTTACATGCATGTTGGGTTCATGACGAGTGAAAATTGATCGCGTAATATAAACTAAATTAAACATCGGTCAGGCTCTCCTCCACTTCCTAACCCAATGTAAATATTGTTGTTATAATCTAATATTGGGGCGGCTTTCTCTCGTTCCCCAGTTGAGAATAGCCTAAGGGCTTCGAAAAGGATAAAGCAGCTTCCGGCTTACCTGATATTGAATATAATCTCTAGCGGTAAATTAATAAATTTTAGTTAATTAATTACAAATATAATTATTAATTAAATAGATATCCAACAGTTGGTTTGATTTAACTGATTGGACTTTTGGATCAATTTTTGTAGATATTAATAATAATTTTCCACCCACGCAGTTGTCCACGATTGGACGCCCATGTCTATAAAGTGATGTGGATAACACATGGCCTGGAGAAATTCCTAGAAATCCCTATCTAAGATGATCAATTAATTACCTTAACATTTCCCGTTTTATAGTCCCGGAGCTCAAACTCGGCCTATTGTGCTACTGGATTGAAATAAAAGACAAGAATCGGAAATGGAGCGAATCCCTTCAGTTAAACGTTATCTCTCTTATTTACTTCCCTGCTACTGGTAGTTTGATACTTTTGAATAGAACAAAGTACAAAACAAACAATAACTTATTGTCTTTAATCGCAGATAGAATCAAATCAACGACTACATCTTAAAATTGATCGTGAATTCAGTAAACCATGTGAGTTCAGAGTCCTTCTGTCCTATCAGCCTTTACGGCGGTGTACAGTAGGCCTAAGTACATCACCTTGTGTGACACTAAATAAATATATTGATAGTAACAATGTGTTGGCAAGCTGTATTTTTCGAGGTGTTTGTTATTATACATTTATTATAGGAAGGGATCTAGGGGTCTTAACCTCGAATGATAAGTTTATTTTACCGAAAATAACTTATCTTTTATTGGCGCAATTGTAGGACTAATCCCATCACATGCGTACTTTTTTAACCGGGTAGTGTACAAATTTAGGAATCGCGTAATTTTTCTTGAAATTAATATCTCATATCTCTCCAAACCACGTACGCGTTTCGACCTTACTGGGTCTCATCAGCGTGGTGTCGGATTCGAACCTGGGACCTCGAGGCGGAAGCCGAGACTACAACCACTAGGCCACAGGTTCTTGAGATATGGAGAATTAATTTCAAAGACAGCTGCCATTTTGATTTGCCATTGTGATGGGATTAGTCCTACAATTGCGCCAATAAAAGATAAGTTATTTTCGGTAAAATAAACTTATCATTCGAGGTTAAGACCCCTAGATCCCTTCCTATAATAAATAAATATAGACCTTCTCGTATTCTCAGTCCAATACATAATACTTATGTAATAATCTTATGATTGGTGTACTGTTTTATTGATTGATTTTATTGATTGTATTATTGATTGGTGTACCAAGGATTGCTGATGGGGTGTGGGTCAGGGATGGCTTTAACCTTTTCTTGGGCCCTATGTAAAGTCCAGTAGTATACCGCTTACCAGATCCTAGTAACGATGTATCTTACCGTAAGATCCAGTAATGTATACGGGCTCGTACAGTATCTGACAACAAATCCCAGTCCAGGGTATCTAAACAAACAGATACAAATACGCAAACAACTACTGGCGAGGAACAGAGCCTAGTGTCTATTCTACGTACGTGAGCGGGTCTAATGCCTACAAACTAGACAAAAGGATGCCTGTCCTCTAACCGGTGAGGCAGATGTACAGTTACGGTGACAGACCAAACTCACGGGAAAACAATCCCCGCGCAGCGAATCCTAACTATCGCTGACAGACCTAAATACCGTAACTTGCCGCGGTGTGATTTATATGGTTTATATACGAGCTAGTGGGTTCACAGACCTAGCGTAACAATACTGACACCTGACACCTGTACTAAATCAGTCTAAAGGGGGTCGTGCCTAAAGTAACGATACTATTGCTCAGTCAAACAACAGTCTAATAAATAAATACTCCTCCTTGCCGTAACTAAATATCAGATCCTAAATTTACAAACTACGAATAGTAAATTACAGATAAATTCTGCCTAAAAGTAATCTAAAGTGCGCTATAACTCTATAGTAGAACTCTAAGGGTACATATGTTTTAGGGCGTGTGTGTGTGGGTGTGTTACAATAAAACAATTTTGGTGTATTCCATTGTACTAGGTTTTAGTGATTTTCTGACCAAAACAATACCGTGCGCTAGCTACGAAAATAAGCAGTCGCGCTCTGTAGAACTTTATACTTACAAATGACGTCAAAGCTCTCTCCTTCCTATCCACAACTCAACCGGGCAACCACGGTGTTAGTAATTACACCCGTGATCGGCACAAATACCAGATTCTGGTTGTAAGATAAAAAATAGGAGTTAATTGCTACCGTACGTTAGCTGATCTGGTATACAAATTTTATTCTAGAATTTTGTTGCCGCGGTGGTTAGCAGCAATACCTATCAGTACGTGGCAAGGCTTGGTAGGATATTAATAAACCTCCCTAGGCCAAGCGAAGTGCCGGTAGCAGAAATACTCCTTGCCTGATCAAATAACTAAGGTTCAGACAGGGGGGGGGGGGGGGGGGGGGTACTAATGTATATTCTACAAAGCAAACCGGTACCGAACTGTCAGTATTGCGAATCACTAAATTATGGAACATATGCTGTCTGTACCTAATATGTACTCGCGTACTGACGAACGGCAATAGTTCACACCTGTAAGAGATACAGGTTAACCCAGGGATTTGCAGTACAGGGTCCTGACTGAATCTAGCTACCTGATCCTAAATTTTGCGGCGTCCCAGGACGGCGTCACGTCACGCTTACCCTGATCTATAGGTCTTACGTCGGGCAAGGGCGTTAAACAAAGTCTTACCTTCCTCGGAAATCGGAAAAGTGGAGTATTTCGAAAGGGAGAAGGGGGTGCGCGGTCTAATCTAAAGTGGGCGCTAGCGTGTTGTGGACATCTTCCCTGCGTAGCTGACGGCCTAACGGTCTAGGCGGCCATCCTCCCAATGCTTGGCTGTCCCAATGGTTGACAATCAGAAATATACATGTTCCAAAGTTTACAGTATATTTACGTAATTTACAAAGATTTATCAACCTGAACACTAACAAATAATTCAAGGTTAACAAGATTTGAAACAAATAACAAGTAAACTAATACTAAATCAATAGTAGTAGTGAGGGATAAGATAGTGGCATAAGTGTGGCATAAGTGTGTGTGATAACCGAAGGCAAACCAGCCCTTATATAGCAAATCTGGGACATAGAATCCGCTAGAACCTTCCAGAGCATTCCATGGCCTCACATTGGAGCAATAAGATGTTCCATGCCCTATGATTGGCCCAACTCATCGTTCCATACGTTGTACGCACCTCATTGGTTTATCAAATTAGATCAAATTATAATAAATTGCCCAAAAATGCAAATTTCCCGACTGGGATTCGAACTCGTAACCTATCTGTAATGTAACCAACGCCTTAACCATCTGACCACTGCTCCATTAGAGTTACCTACGGGTTTATGTGTACCAATATGAATAGGCATATTACATTACTGTAATTTAATCAAAATGCGTCGGATTTTAGAAAGTTTTTACGTTAAACTACAAATGCTACTCTATAGTGAAATAATCCATCACCGCTCCATGAAAACAGTTTAATAAGACTGTTTTCACCAATCGAAATATAAACTATTTACAAAATATTTCTTAAGTCTAATGGCGGGGCCTAAAATATAAAATACTCACTACTTAATTATTGCATACTTAATATTGCAGGTACGGCGTAAATACAATCTATCATACATACAAAATACAAATTTACCAATTAACTTTAGTGCATAAAATACAAAAAAGAGCTTTCGGTTATCAAGATAAGCAAATTAAACAAATTAGAACAAATCAAAACAAATAATTTCAAAGCTTTCAATAATTCTTTCATATATTACAAATATACTTAATAAACTTTCCAAATTAAATCAATTCGAATATAAACAAACATAATGCGCTAATAATTTCCAAATAAGTCTTAAAGTGTCCTCCTGCGCTTGTGTCCTTCTGGGCTCCTCCCCGAGGCGCACCCACGAGGCGGACACCTTTCCACCACCCCTGGGGCCAGTCTGACTGATGTTATTATCAGACCGGGCCGGAGGGTGGCCCGATGCTTCCGGGTTCTGTTTTCGGTCCCCCGATCACACCGGCACAGTTTGTCGAATGTGTAGCCAGATGGGCGGCTACTGTCAACTTACTGTGGCCTGACTGTACATTGAGCCAACTCAAAGTATAACAAAGAGTCAACCGGCAGGTGGACCAGTCGATAGCGATCGAGCACCAAGGTCGCCCTTGGGCCTAACCGACGGTCTTGTCCCAAGTGGGCTTGCGCTACCTGACATTGGAATTTTGACTCGTTTTCACCCGCCTCGCCGGCAGTATTGGAGGATACTGACTAGCACAAAGGCTAGGAACAAGTCACCACTTACCAGTCACTGTACACGTGTACTCAACAGATTCTCAACATATCAAGTACACAAATCGGACACATACCATACACACACAGAAGACAAAATCGGGAAAGACAAAATCGGGGTCAAAGTCAGAGGGGACAAAATTGTATCGACTAACAGGCTAATCGAGAGTACCTTATTTTGCCGTCAGGGCAAAATAACTTTGTGTGCACAAAGTATGCTGGGGCGCAGTAGAGATATGGTCCTACTAATACCAGCGGCGTCTGGACCAACTGGCAAGGGTTCCCATACTCACTCGCAGTGGCCACACATACAATCACGTGTACTCACGTACCCACAGCAACAGAAAGCTCAAAGACCCGAACAAATCCCAAAGACCAATCAGCTGAACATGGAGACAATAACATATAGTATCAAAAAAATGGAACAGCTGATGGCCAAAGGAACCTATCCAAGCCCCAAGCAAACTGCAACTGATTGCCCACATACAAAACATAGTTCACGCCACATGAACCACAAATCACGCCATGCCACCACCCCTACTGTGTACAGGACTGGCAGTATGGCAACAGGCCGACTAGATGGTACCATGGCACCATGTCGATCCATGGTTCGTTAGACACGAGGGCCTTCAGTGACTCCCTAGCACTATATTTAAGATTTAGCAAGCCCCCAGACCCTCACGAGTCCGCCGTCGCCTGTTGATCGCACCCCTATAGAGACCTCACCTCTTTAGGTACGATCTCAAAGTTCGTCCTACTGGTTTAGATATCTTCTCCTGAGCACTGATTGCTAACGGTAGGCTCGCAAGCCTTCCTTCTCTATCTCGCTCCTCCAAAACCAACATCCAAACGTAACGTCCAATATAAATACCCAAATATAATATCCAAATATAATATCCAAATATAATATCCAAATATAGTATCCAAATATAATATCCAAATATAATATCCAAATATAATATCCAAATATAATATCCAAATATAATATTCAAATATAATATCCAATCGGTAGGCTCGGAAGCCTTCCTTCCTTCATCTCGCTCTCCTAATCCTTAGTCGAACAGGCTCGTCCACGCCCTCTAATACGATTGGGTGGTGGTCGGGATCGAACTGGACTCGGACTTCGGTGTCAAGCTGTCGGTGGTTCCAAAACGCTAGGAAAGGGGACGACGGGAGTTTCACACGTCTGTCATGCGCTCAGTCATCTAAATCCTCATCCGATTCCAATCGTTGGCTTCGTAGCATCGGGTCGAGTCTCTACAACGCTAGGAGGAAGTCTAAAGGGTGGAACTGTTCCATCCGCTGACACCTTGCTCTCTGACGTCGTCTGAATTCTAATGGGTTCCGGCAAAGCATATCCTGTCCCTCCACGTGGTTCTCTAGCGAGGGAAACCGTGCCCCGAGTCATCCGGATTCGCGACTTCGATGTCGTCCTCTCGGCGACATTTACTACCTTCTTTATTTCTTGTCCGGCTTTCTGGGCTCTAAGTATACGAAGTTGCGGATCTTCCTGTGGGTGTCGCGTTCGGCTAACGGCGTGGCTCTGAAGCCAGTCTCACGCAGAACATCCGCCTCATCTAGAATACACAAGGTTACGCGTTTGTGGTAAAATGCGCTCCGGTATGCCCAAGCTATCGAATGCCAGGCTCCTCGATTCCGCTGTTCGACTCGCAATTTGTCGAATTCCCCGGCGGTAATCTTATTCACCACAGTCTGAAAGTTCCATGTGTTCTTATTGTCGGGGTGTACCTGTAGAAAGTAGTCCCGAACAACCTTAAATCCGCTATCCAAAGGCAATATATCCAGCACCTCCAAGAGTTCATCGTACTGAGGCATAGCTGACACGTATCCTTCTTTCGATATTATGAGAGGGTTTATGGCCCAAAATCCCAAGTGCACTCTCATAGGGAAACGGCGTCATTGTGTCGATACATGCTCGTCTGCGTGATTCTCCCAATGGTCGAATAGCTGTCTAACGATTTTAACTGACATATGCTCATAGGGGATGTCGCTAAGTTGACACTCTGATGCCCTATGACCTTTAATGTTACAATACGTGCACTGCGCCACGAAACGCCAGCAAGTGTAGAAAGTCTGCGAACGTTGATCCCCATACCAGTTGTACACTAAGTCCGGTAGAGATATATGTTTCGCTCTGCATTTCTTTGCGTGGTGGCCAGTTGCCCCGCATCTGCTGCAAATAGTGTTGGCAGGATACCAAACTCGCTCATAGATGAGATCTCCGATGGGGCGAGCGCTACCGTCCACGTGATAATTCTCATCATCCGGGTCAGTCGGTATGTTCATCTCCGTAGGTTGTACACAAACCATGGCATCACTTTTCTCCAACTCACGTATCTCAGTTTGCGTCTTTCCCGGAAGGTTCTCCTCTATCTCTATGAGTTGCCGCAACGGTTCGTCTATTGTCGCAAACTTGGTCGGATCCACATCGTCATGATGGGCGGTAGGCTCGCGAGCCTTCGAGGATCCTTCCGGGCCTTTGAATTCCGCGTGGCGTTCCCCGTTGTAGGGTACTAACGTCAACATCGACGGTCTGTCGACTAAGTTTCCCGCGTGAGTGAGATAAACATCCCTGAAAACGCTAAGTCCCGCTCGCGTGAAAACTTCGCAGTGCGCATCAGTGTTATAAAAGGGTTGGAGAAATCGGCGGAATACATCAGTATGCATCCTTCCTCCGTCGTAAAAGGTATGTCCTACACCGAGACATAACGGATGTCACTTTAAAGTTCTAGACACTACATCGGCGATGAAGCAAACGTTTACCGAAGATTCTATCGCCAAATAGCATTGCAAGATTATTTGTGGAGGTGAGGTAATCGCCCAGTACACACAACCTCGCCACTTCAACTGTGACTCAAACTTGTTTACGCTGGGGGTATCTCCCTCACCGTATACGTCCGTGTATTTGCTCCTCTTACTCTCCTTATAATCCCAACTAAACATTAGGTATGAGATATAACCCGTTCCAGTTTTTAGCGTGTTATACTCCCTGAAATATCCTTGCTCAATAGCCCAAAGCAACAATGGTCTAGTATCCACGTATGGCGTAGGCAATCGATCCTCCTCCGCGGGCATTCCTGCAAAATCGCTAATGAGGTCATCCCATACACCGGATCCGATCTTGACGATACTTTTATCAAGTACAACATCTCGTACGGCCTTTGGCAACATCCTAGCTTCTATGCTACAAGCCAGGTCCATGGATTTAATTATCCGTTTTATCATCGCGTGTCTTTGCGTCGTTCCTTCCGGCATAGGCATCTTTCTGTCGCTCCTCTGTCGGCTGAAAACATGTAACATGCCATCTGGTGCTCGAATTTGTATGGTCTTTGAAGTGAGGCTTTGCTGATGGCTTCCTCTTTCATTATCCTAAAACATATAACCATTCTCCTTCAGAGATCGGCTAGTTGCATCCCAATCGTCGAGTAAATCATCGGTAGGGTTCCAAATTCTCCCTATGGACTTTTCATCATCGAAACTAATAGGTTTTCCGGTCCAATTGGTCGCAATATCGGTGTCGGTTTCAAACGTGCCGACTCCGATCCATAATCGAATCGTTTTCGTCAGATATCCTCGCAAGATACAAGGTGCGATATCCGTCCCCGCGCGATCCACTTCCTTAAAGTCCGTAATATATGGAGGCACGTTGCGTACGATTTTCTGAACTATCGTTCTACGCAACTCGGCCGAATCTAACACATCACCAAAGGTAACCGATGGGAGGAAATCCAGGTTCGAAATGATCTCCGGGTGTTCAACTATAGGAATCTCATAAGTTGTCTCCTCTCGGTCGGTATGCTAATAGGAAAGCTGATTGGTCTCGCAACTGGTACTACCGCTTTAGTAGGATGGGGCTGAGGTTCTCGCGTCATCTCGACATGAGGTATCTGTAGTCTCTGTGACAAACGCTGAGCAAAGGTGATTCTATCAAAGAGCTTGGGTGTCATCTCCTTAGGTTCGGTTTGATCGTGGGATATCCAGTAAAATGGTAGGCTCGCGAGCCTTCCGCCGAACTCCTCGATCTCACCTTCCTCGTATGCCTTGTACGCCCTGTAGAGGCTCAAAGCTTCCCGTTTCTCTTGTGTCGACTTATTAGACTCGTCCACTACCATACTGTAGACGTCTGGTTCGACTAATTTGGGTTCGTAAATAACGATCTCACCCGCGTTCGGTCCACCTACCTATGTGTTAGAGTCGTACATGTGCGTCCAGTATCATAGCGCGCTGTAGCTCATGGTGTTGTGGTATGATGATAGGATACCTAAAGTCAAGTGCAAAGTCAATGTTCTGGAGTCTGGAATTGTGACAAAGTAAGCCCCTATAAATAATCGGACTCCAACTCAAAATCGGTGAAGACTTGATCTGTTTACCCTGATTGATCGCTGTGAATTCTCGTGCGAAATATCGCAATTGATAATGTCTAATAATATCAACTTCACAAAGACCAACTTCCTCTAAGGTAAGTCTCCTAGGAAAGTCGCGTTTTCCTCTGGCATATTGTCTCAAACGTTTGAGCCATGCTAACTTGCGGCACGCGTCAGTCCATGATCTAGTTAGGTTTACTATCCTGTCAATGTAAGTGTTAGTGACGTCATCAGGTGAGTTATAGTTGTAATGTGGATACTTGTTTGGACTTGGAAGGCCCACGGGCCTTCCGGTAGGTGTCTCCCTTTGTACAATAGGTTTGTCTGAGTCCTCAAGTATGTCAATCTCCACGGTCTTACCTCTACCGTCTGCACCTAGTGAATTGACTGGCAGTAACGGTTTCAACTATACAATAATAGTGTGTTCCTGTGAGCTCGTAAGCTTCCTAACATTAGTCACATGTTTACCTGTAGGTGGTAAGTCAAGTATTTTCTTTGAGCGGAGTGTGATCGCTGTGGCCACACCTTCGTCGTCCAAAGAAGTCAAATTCGGTAAGTTGTTAATACCTAATGGGTGTGTACTAGTCCGCTCCAATGAATTCATTGCATCCTTACAGTACATGTCGTTTCTTTCCAATGGAAAGTCTAGTATACAGTCTGGTGAGGCGTCCGGTGAACAGTCTGGTGAAACGTCTGGTGAGACATAGCGCGGAACTTCCGGCGAAATGTCCTGTCATCGGTCCCAAAGAAAGTCTGGCGTAGCTTCTGTCAGAAAGTCGGGTCTAAAGTCTGGTGGACAGTCTGTCGAGATGTCTGGTGGAAAGTCTGGTGAAACGTCCGGTAGACAATCTGTCGAGAGTTCCATAAAACAATCTGGCGAACAATCCAGAGAGCAATCTGGTGTCGCTTCTGGTGAATAATCTGGCGAGTCATCTGGTGAACAATCCAGCAAAACGTCTGGTGAAATCTCCCGCGGAACATCCGGTGAAAGATTCATACAAGCGTTTGGTCGAGAGTCTGGTGAGATGTCTGGCGTAATGTCAGGTCTAGCGTCCAGGTCATCAGATTCCGTCCGTCCTTGTTTCCTCTTGACCTTGGCGTTGGCTTTCGGTTTAGATTTGACAACTGTGTTGATTTTATCTCGGCACCCTCCGGTATGGTATTGGTTGTCGTGTCGAATAACGGTGGCCATTCGTCTGATGGTCGTTGTAGGAAATCGGGTCCTCTAGACCAAAAGGATTTATTGTCCGGTTTACAAAAGTCGATCGGTAGCATCCCCCGTGACGCGATGTCAGCTGGGTTCAGCTTCCCTGGACAGTGACGCCAATCTTGTTTGAGCGACCGGTCCAATATTTCAGCCTGTCTGTTGGCTACGAAAGTCTTAAACTTGAATGTTTTGTTGTTTATGTACCAAAGTACCAACGTCGCATCCGTCCAATATGTGACCTTCAAGTTAGCCTCCAGCTCGCGTTGATCTAGACTGACAATATCGGTGGATATCGTCCCGGCTTGCAGCTCTCCACGAGGTACAGTCATATACTTCAACGGCATTGTTCTAGCCCTTGAAGTAACGAGATACACTTCGTAGCTGTCTAATGTCACTTGTCATCTAAGGTACAAATTAACCCCTAGTCCATCCTTACTAGCGTCACTAAAGCTGTGAAGCTCTAAATCGGCAGGAAAGGTGGTCTGCAAAGGAAAGTATACCCTTGCTTGGTATGGTATAGTCTTGTAGGAACGTCAGTTGGGCTTCCCAGTCCCTCCTTTGCTCAGCTAACTTTTCTGGGATGGCATCGTCCCATTCCAGTCCGGCTTGCCAAATGCTGCGGAATATGATCCTAGCATGTAGGATCACTGGACTAATGAAACACAATGGGTCATACAATCGACTCATGGTCGATAAGCAAGTCCTCTTAGTGAGAGGTCTAGTCTGTCCATTGGACCTCACACGTACCCTAAAATTGTCGGTGTTCGGGTCCCAACTAAGTCCTAATACTTTGGTCGTAGGTAGAGGTTCCAGGTCCAAGTCTAAATCACCTCCACTGCGATCCGTCGGGTCAAATGAGTTCACTAGTTCGGGTTCGTTGGAAGCAAACTTCGTAAGGCGGAATCCACCCTCAGCGAGACAATCTTGGAGTTGGTGTGCTACGGTCGTAGCATGCTCCAGAGTGTCACAATTCTTGAGGCCGTCATCCACGTAGAAGTCTCGTTCCACTGTCCGAACTACTTCTGGGTCAAATTGGTCTTGTCTGTCTAATGCAGTTTGCTTTAAGGCGTATATGGTGCAGTTGGGGCTGTCCCTGGCTCCTAAAACTCTTACCTGCATTTGGTAAGTTTCTGGCGGAAGTTCTAAATTTCCGTCCGGATACCAAAGAAACCTCAAGCTGTCCCTGTCCCGCTCCAAAGCCTAAACCTGGTGAAACTTGGCCTCTACGTCACAGGTGAAAGCCACTTTGTGTTGTCTAAAACGCATTAGGACTCCCATGAGGTAATTATTCATATTCAGCCCGTCCATCAGTTCGCTGTTCATAGACATCCCTTGGCAAAAAGCGCAGCCCAGTCGTTGACTACACGCACCTTGCCAGGTTTGTCCGGGTGTCGAACAAAATGATATGGCAGGTAATATGTCTGATCTGTGGTTACCTCAGGATTTAACATCCTAATGGCGTATCCCTTTTGGAGATACGTCTGAAGTTGCACATTGTATTGCATATGGGCCGTCTCATCACGCAACAATCGCTGCCTTATTGATTTGAGTCGCCTCAAAGCAAGCGGGTAGTTGTTAATGAGCTAAGGTTTGCCATTGCGCCACAACATGCCTACTTCATAGTGGCCATTCGCGGTCTGGCAAATGGTATCTCTCATAATATTTAATGACCGTTTTTCCTGTTCTGACATAGCGATCTCGTAACAACCGGGTTCTGCTGAGTCCTGTTCTAACCATTTAATGGTCTGTTCAGTCAGCAGTCGGTCAAGTGCTGCTTGCACTGCGCCATGGTCCTCGTCCACGTCTTTGTCCGCTGCGGTGGCTAGTGTCAATGTGTCTGGTAGGCTCGCAAGCCTTCCGGTGTCACTAGTCGGCGTCGAAAAGTCGTGTGGCGGTTTGACAACCTTCTGATCTGTCGGTAGGCTCGCAAGCCTTCCTAGATCAACGACCGGTGTCAAAGCCTGGTGGGTGGGGTCAATGACCTTCGGATTTTTCGGTAGGCTCGCAAGCCTTCCAAAACCCTCGTTCATCGAGTCATCCACAGCAACAACCATTTGGTCTTCAGTAGTCAATACAACCTGGTTTACTGCAAGTAGTTGTAAGTCAGAGGTCCGTGTGGTCGTGTCCAGATCAGTTACGTCAGTATCGGTTATTTCAGCGTTAGCGACGCAAGTCTGTCGTAGTGCAGTCTGTACAATTGGACCACAGGAGTGTGAAGGAAAATTATCTATTGTGGTAGTCAATAAACTATACGTACTCAAAACGTCGTCATCCTGGTCACTTACCTCTAGTGAATGCACTGGTGCTCTAGTATACCAACCTATGGGAGTTCTACATGCGTAGGGGTTGCCCGCTGTAATAACAGATGGGCGTACCTCCCATACCTGATGTAAGTTAAACTGGTCCATCCCAATCAACATCGCGATTAAACGATAGTTAACAGGACATTCCGGTATTCCAAGGTGTCGGAAATACTTACGATGTTCCGGTGATTGCTCTGGCACAGGGCCGAGCAAGTTACTAAAGTCCTTCGTAGCTGCAAAGGTCAAATTTCTTACCGGAAGTAATGAGTGCTCCTCCTTGCTGTGTTCCGCTTTGGAAAGAAGAGTGTCTAAGGTTAATTTTACTCTCGTCATAGGGATCGCTCTCTTACCATGCATGCTGCTTACAGTATACTGAGCAGTCTTACCTTTACTCATGTCCGTAACTACTTCGGCTACTTGTTCGTCGATGTAACTATGCGATGACGCAGACTCTAAGATAGCGTATATACGCTTGCTCCCTCGGGTTCCGGCATTCTTTATAGGAATCACGCTAAACCCTTTCAATTGGTTCTGTGTGAGGAGTGTTATCGATGGTTGTTCCTCCCCCGCATGCACGTAAAAGGTGTCGTCTTCCTCCTCGTCCTCGTCCTATGATCCCGATTGATCCATACAATCCGTGTAGAAAGTACAAATCTCGCGCGGCGCATGCTCCTTGTAGAGTGCGTCGCATCTAGCCGCTTTATCTGGATGCTCTCGTCAAAAGCGTTTGGTCGGAGTATGACTGTTTGAGTGAAGTAACGCTTCATGGTTACGTCCACATAGAGGACATGTATCGTCGCTCGGGCAATCCTTCTGGACGTGTCCAGGCTTAGTACATCTCCAACAAGAATCTAAAGATCGAATCTGAAGTCTCCTTTCTTCGATTCCTAACTCCTTAAAAGTGCGACATCCACATAGTTTATGTCCGCTGTGGTTTCTGCCGTTCCGCTCGCAATATGAGCATCCCACAAAGTCTGCCGGCAACTGTTGTCGTGGCCGCTTGGTGCTGATAGGCATCAGAACTTTAGAAGTTTCGGTCGGGGTGGAATAAGTCACGGCTTTCGCGTTTGTCGGAAATTGTTTGGTCCGAGTCGGCGCAGCAATAGCTACCGCTAATCCTTCTGCCGCTATATGGTGATCGGTATAGTTGGATCGAGTCTCCACTACGGCCTCCCGCGAAATCAGTTGGTAGATGTCGGTGAGTTTTAATAGCCCGCCGGCCTCTTCACGCTGATACTCGATGCGTCGCCATTCTCGTCGTAATCGATGATGAAGTCGACCGATTATTCTAATGAGAACTGTCGGTGCGTTAGCGTATTCGAGTTGTCTAATGGACCGTAAAGTCCCTATAGCGTTCTTGATTTCGTCCGCGAGTCGTAGAAGATCGATCGTTTTCGAAATACTTACTCCTTTACAGAGGTCTTCCATAATAGATTTAGCCATGGCTACGTTGCCGCCGTAAATCGAATATAGACGGTCGTACGCCAACTCAAAGGCATCTGGAACACCGATGAAGGTTTCCGCTAATCGTTTCGGCTCACCAGACAGAACATGGAGCAAGTAATTAAACTTCTCCATCGAGGTGAAGGCACACTTAGCGATCTGGGACTCTACGTAGTCTACTAGTGTACGCCAGTGTTTTGCATTGCCAGAGAACTTTGGCGGTTGTTGTGCCGGTAATCCATGTCTAGCCACAAACTTCGCAATCTCGCTAACCAAATCTAACTGTCCGCGTATCTGTTCAGTTGTGTCGTCCAGTCGTTCCCTTCTGCGCGTTGTCCATCGGTAGGAAATATTAACGGGATCTTCTTCTCAATGTTTCGGAGTCTGTCTAGTCTCCTGTTCTCTCCTTGGTGGTCGATGTTGTCTAGGTTGTTCTACTTCCACACTGGTCCGTGATCTATCCGATGATCGCGCTTCGAGTCGCTCTTCAAGTTGAGCTAGTCGGTCCGCCACAGGTCGCATTATTTCGGCGAGTCTGTTAGTGCTAATCGTCTCAGTCGGTTGTAACACAGGTTTCTGGACGGGTGTTTCTCGTGGAGGATTGTCGATGTACTGATTCGTAGATCTCTCCTCTCGTTTGTAATCATCCGCCGCTCCAGTACGGAATATTTCTCTCTCCATCGACTCCGAGTCGCTAGATGAGTCGCTGTCGTCCGGATAAGGTGGTTGACGGGTTCGCGTCCGACGTATTAATTTCGGTCGCGCTCGTCGTGGTCTGGGATCTACGGCTCTCTGTTGTTCGGTAGGCTCGCAAGCCTTCCACGAAGTCGTAGGTCTCGTTAAATGTGGTTCGATCCTGTGGGTACTACCCACATGGTTAGTCGTTCATTGTTCGGTAGGCTCGCAAGCCTTCCACGAAGTCGTAGGTCTCATCGAACATTGTGTCAATGGTCGAATAAAATGGTCGGGTTTCGTAGTCGGTCTGTAAATGACTGGGTTCGCACAGCACGTCACAGGTTTAACTGCTAACGGCTTACTTACCTGTTTAATTGTCATAAATGCAGGTTCCTCTCTTCCTACAAGTAGACTACGACTTACTGTAGGTGGACTATTTACTTTACCTGCTAAAATTGGTGATGAAGTTGCCCTAGGTTGCGGCATTTCCGTCACAACAAACCTGTTACCTTGCGTCGAGTGCACAGGTGATATTTCTTTAGGTTTCGTAAGAAAGACTGGTTTTATCGGAGTTGTAGGTTTGAGCATAGGAATCACTTGTGGAAAACGTTTACAGTAATCCTCGACGAACTCCTCTCCTCGATCTATCGCTCCCACACTTCCTTCCTCGATTCGCTTCTGAATCCCATGGTATCGAGTTTCCATGCGATCCAGGGCAGACAAGTCATGTCCAGCTCGAGATCTTATAGATCTATCTCTCGCGTCGAGTTCGAGGTCCACTTGCGCGTTTGCTGCCTCGTGTGATCTACGATTTAGTTCGAACTGTAGTTGCATCTCCCTTTCGCGTCGATCTGCTACCTGTTGTTGTGCCGCTAACTCCACTTCTTGTATAGCTAATCGAGCGTTTATTTGTCTTGCTTCCAACTTGGCACGAGCGTCGGATGATGCTTTCTTCCGTGCTAACTCTGCTGCATTTACCGTTGCAACTCGTGCTAACTCGTCGGCTGCAGCTGCCGCTGCCGCTTCTTGCGCCAAGTCCTCCTCCAATCTTCACATTTCTGAGGCTTCGAATTCGGCTTGAGCCTTGAGTTTCGCAATTCTTGCTTCATCCTCTCTATGTTGTTTCTCTCCCTCGATGGCGATCTGTGCCATCTTCCGTTGTGCTTCTTCCTCGACGACTTGTTGTCGGCGTGCAACCTCCTGTTGTTGTCGAGTAATTACAGACGCTGTTCTACTAACGTCGCCAACGTCGCTCCGTACACTAACGAACGATCTATCCAGTGGTGGAATTTGGTAGGCTCGCAAGCTTTCCGTAGTTAAAACTTTCGTCGTCCCTCGCGGTTCGACTTCCGGTTCTTCGATTGGTACGCCGCATCTACGAAGAAATGTGGTGAGCGTCTCCAACCTCCCGTCTAGGCAATATAGTTCTTCTTCCTCTTCGGGTTGCAACAACGCGTCCGAAACTGACTCACCTAGCAGTTGGTCGAACTGCTCCTGTTGAGCCAATCTTATTACTGACTTAAACTGGATGAGGCTTTCCCTCGCACTTACCAACTTATCTATTATCTTTACCTGAGTAAAGTTGTCGTCACGCAACTCTGCAAGTTCATGTAAACCTTTAAGTATATCTACGGAAGCATGTACCCTACTTTCTATCCTTACCTGTAAGGTGTAGAACTCATATCTCGACATCGGGGCAGTTAACTTGCGTAAAACGCGAAAACCTTCTCCGAGGTTTCGAGTAATCTGGGCCATGTGTCCTCCTATACTCCTAATAACATTTTCTTGGCTTCCCACCAAGCTTATCATGTCTGGTTCCCGTGACCTGGTCTGTGGGACTGTAAGGAAATCTTCGATTCTGCCATCGCCACGCGTTGCGGCTTCCGGTATTTCTGTTCGGGGTACGGGCGATGCACGCGGTGTAACATCGGTGGAATCTCGGGTTCTCCTTCTCTGTTCGTCTACTGTCGATCTGTCCGGGTCGCACGAGTCATAATCGGTAGGTGGGTGTCGAGTCGAATGTGGTGTGTCACTCATGTATATATGTCATGTCATGTCATTATATACGTCAAGTACGGGAAATAAAATGTCAAAGTATCAGAATGTCGAAATGTCAAAATTACCTTGGTATATATATATATCATATATATATACCCTAACCGGTACAAATAAAATTAACAAAGTCAGAATGTCGAAATGTCAAAATGTCGAAATGTCAAAATGTCAAACTTACCTTGATATATATATATCATATATATATACCCTAACCGGTACAAATAAAATTAAAGTATATAATAAAATATGTAATAATCTAGCCTACCGGCTAAATTTGTACGAATAAGTGAGATAACGGTATACGTTACCAAAATGTAGATCAACAAGTACAAATAATAGGCAAAACAGCAATGTCTAATGGGAAAATAAGTACCAACAACACTACTAATTAGACAGTGAAACCCACAAATTTTGAGTACTACTGTGCTCGTAAGTTTGAATGACATGAGTCGTAAAACTTACGCTCCTTTGATCTTCCAGTCGTGCAAATTTCCAAATACAAACCGGACGTGGGTCGTTCCATTTTTCGGCATCGCGGACGAATTTTGTGTCTCCCAAACTTTGCGAAAAGCGGTCTAATCCCTCGAAGCGGTCCAGAAATGAGTCCTTGAGTCCTGAAAAGTCGAAGGTGATAGTTTTACTTCTACTCTACGAAAAATCTTCCGAGGTGCCGATACAACTTGGTCTTTAAACCCTATGTACCTTTTCAAGTACCGAAAAGTAACACCGCACACACACGGCGTAAAACAAATTGCTATAAACTAACTATTAGCTAGTCAAATATTAAATACGAAACTACTAGCTACCCTAAAGGCCTACTGGCAGGGGACATTCTACAAATTACTAACTTTACTAATTTTAAATTGTAAATATCTCCTGCTTTTACAATAGATAACAGTATATAGTTATATATTCCTTACTGTAAAGTGCGCACGCATGTTTCAGAGAGTGCAATACTATTTAAACTATATTTAGAATATTTAATAAAATATCTCTTACTGTAAAGTGCATGCACTTTACAGAGCGTACAGATCTAAACAATACTATACATTAATTTATAAAATATCTCTTACTGTAAAGTCCAGTAGTATACCGCTTACCAGATCCTAGTAACGATGTATCTTACCGTAAGATCCAGTAATGTATACGGGCTCGTACAGTATCTGACAACAAATCCCAGTCCAGGGTATCTAAACAAACAGATACAAGTACGCAAACAACTACTGGCAAGGAACAGAGCCTAGTGTCTATTCTACGTACGTGAGTGTGTCTAATGCCTATGAACTAGACAAAAGGATGCCTGTCCTCTAACCAGTGAGGCAGATGTACAGTTATGGTGACAAACCAAACTCACGGGAAAACAATCCCCGCGCAGCGAATCCTAACTATCTCTGACAGACCTAAATACCGTAACTTGCCGCGGTGTGATTTATATGGTTTATATACTAGCTAGTGGGTTAACAGACCTAGCGTAACAATACTGACACCTGTACTAAATCAGTCTAAAGGGGGTCGTGCCTAAAGTAACGATACTATTGCTCAGTCAAACAACAGTCTAATAAATAAATACTCCTCCTTGCCATAACTAAATATCAGATCCTAAATTTACAAACTACGAATAGTAAATTACAGATAAATTCTGCCTAAAAGTAATCTAAAAACTATAACTAGTAGAACTTTAAGGGTACATATGTTTTAGGGCGTGTGTGTGTGGGTGTGTTACAATAAAACAATTTTGGTGTATCCCATTGTACTAGGTTTTAGTGATTTTCTGACCAAAACAATACTGTGCGCTAGCTACGAAAATAAGCTAGTCGCGCTCTGTAGAACTTTATACTTACAAATGACGTCAAAGCTCTCTCCTTCCTATCCACAACTCAAACGGGCAATTACGTTGTTAGTAACTACACCCGTGATCGGCACAAATACCAGATTCTGGTTGTAAGATAAGAAATAGGAGTTAATTGCTACCGTTCGTTAGCTGATCTGGTATACAAATTTGATTCTAGAATTTTGTTGCCACGGTGGTTAGCAGCAATACCTATCAGTACGTGGCAAGGCGCGGTAGGATATTAATAAACCTCCCTAGGCCAAGCGAAGTGCCGGTAGCAGAAATACTCTTTGCCTGATCAAATAACTAAGGTTCAGACAGGGGGGGGGGGGGGGTACTAATGTATATTCCACAAAGCAAACCGGTACCGAACTGTCAGTATTGCGAATCACTAAATTATGGAACATATGCTGTCTGTACCTAATATGTACTCGCGTACTTACCTAATATGTACTCGCGTACTGACGAACGGCAATAGTTCACACCTATAAGAGATACAGGTTAACCCAGGGATTTGCAGTACAGGGTCCTGACTGAATCTAGCTACCTGATCCTAAATTTTGCGGCGTCCCAGGACGGCGTCACGCTTACCCTGATCTATAGGTCTTACATCGGGGAAGGGCGTCAAACAAAGTCTTACCTTCCTCGGAAATCGGGCGCTGCATGGCAAAGTGGAGTATTTCGAAGGGGCGAAGGGGGTGCGCGGTCTAATCTAAAGTGGGCGCTAGCGTGTTGTGGACATCTTCCCTGCGTTGCTGATGGCCTAACGGTCTAGGCGGCCATCCTCCCAATGCTTGGCTGTCCCAATGGTTGACAATCAGAAATATACATGTTCCAAAGTTTACAGTATATTTACGTAATTTACAAAGATTTATCAACCTGAACACTAACAAATAATTCAAGGTTAACAAGATTTGAAACAAATAACAAGTAAACTAATACTAAATCAATAGTAGTAGTGAGGGATAAGATAGTGGCATAAGTGTGGCATAAGTGTGTGTGATAACCGAAGGCAAACCAGCCCTTAGATAGCAAATCTGGGACATAGAATCCGCCTGAACCTTCCAGAGCATTCCATGGCCTCACATTGGAGCAATAAGATGTTCCATGCCCTATGATTGGCCCAACTCATCGTTCCATACGTTGTACGCACCTCATTGGTTTATCAAATTAGATCAAATGAAAATAAATTGCCCAAAAATGCAAATTTCCCGACTGGGATTCGAACTCGTAACCTAATGTAACCAACGCCTTAACCATCTGACCACTGCGCCATTAGGGTTACCTACGGGTTTATGTGTACCAATATGAATAGGCATATTACATTACTGTAATTTAATCAAAATGCGTCGGATTTTAGAAAGTTTTTACGTTAAACTACAAATGCTACTCTATAGTGAAATAATCCATCACCTTAGTCTAGTCTTTTCTATTATTTTTGTCAAATATTTACGAAAATTGCTAATTTTGTGAGGAATAATTCAGTCTCGAAAACTAATAGTTGTTGGTCACGAAAACAAAATATTCAGTATAAACTTAATTTGGTCCCACAATTGAGTAGTGGTTTGATTCGATGCTCGGAATTCGTATAACGACCTCTGACTCCAGAGGCCAGGGATCCACGTAAGTTTTCATTATGTCATGAATGCTTTAAAGTTGCTAACCAGGTAAAATAAAAAAGTAGAAGGAAAAGTAGCTATAAAAACTATAAGTAGTTTTTTACTACTATTAGTATTAAAAAGTAGCTATATCCATCAAAATCTCTAGTTTACACACTTTAATTTAATTTTGGTCATTAAACTCATCACATTTTTCTTTGATATTGATTGATTGCATTGATAAGCCAGTCAAATCAATGAGAACATTTTTTTTGTCAGATATAGAGAAAAAAAGGTGTGATATAGAAATTTATAGCTAAAATTGATTTAAGCTAAGATAATTATAGATTTCATATATCTTTGTATATCTTTGGACTTTTATATTATTAAATTTCTGTATCTGTTCTTTAACTTTTCTGAAAATTAAAGAGCGACGGGAGCAGCCTTTTTGAGGAATAAATTTGTATATTACTCAGCCACTCATTGGTTATTTTCAAATTCCGGTGGTCTGTTTCAAGCCGGGGCCAGGGCCCCTAGACCGCAGCCTATTTAGCCTATAGGTGAATGCTGTCCTGGAATGGGGGTGGGTGTAAGCATATCCAGTCAGGTCTAGTTCGTGTCAAGACCCGTCTAACGATTGACGATTCTCTATGCTACGATTAACGGCTGTCTTCTACATCCTTGTCAGTTCTCCCAGGGGTTTGCTATGGATATCTCCGTTAGTTGAGGAACTCTGGATTGACATTATTCAAAGTATATTACTTCGGTATAACAAAGTTGTGTCAAGTACATTGAGGATAAAACAGTATATGTTACGATATATGGTGCTGTGTACTAGAACAGCCCATCATACAGTACTGAGTGATTAGATAAGTTATATTGATGTACAGCCGTCATTAGGTAGGGAAAATGAAATACACGAGTTTATATTATTCAACCGATTTTGTAGAATATGTAGTCTTACGTACGTAATTTTTATAATAAAACCTTAGCATATAAAATTACGGTGGCAAACTTTTGTAAAACATTAATACGAATTTGCCATTTAATGATAATAGTTGGACCAAATGTGTATTTGTATTAATTTCATTCGTATTTTCCTATAAACTGGTGTTGTACTAAATTAACGCTAAAATGTGCTTTAATAATAGCAAAATTAATGTTACGGCCATAAACCTATAAGCCCACCAAGACAGATTTATTACCATATATGGTAATGATTTGATAACCTGGGAAGCATAGGGCTACAATCCGGCTCCCCCATTGGTTTAGCTATTTTAGGTTGGTTTAATTGTAGTAGGATTTGTTGGACCAATAATATAACCATTGCGTCATACCTATATTTTGTCAGTGTATGTCAGTACACCAGTACAGCAGTACTGTGCACGTGTTAGTTGGTTTTAATTTTTTTTTCCTTTCACTCTTTATTATTATTATTATACATTTATTAAATTTCGGAAACAAAATGTAAATAAACGCCCACCACCTATACAGATATGTCAACAATCAGGTGCCTAGCTACTATTATAAATATAAAAGTTGGTTTTACGTTAGTTGGTTTTAATGTTTTTGATCTTCTTGCTTGTCGTTTAATGTTAATTCTTCTAATTCTGTAAATTATAAATACTGATTTCTGCTGTTATGCCTAGGAATTATAACTTTGAATAATGATCTTCTTGCATTGACTCTTGATTTCTTTAATCTTTGCGATTGCGATGTAGCAAATCCTTACAAGGAATTTCCTTTCAACTGTCAGATTGTTTGTAAATGCATGCGCCGATATGGTAACTATTCGCTTTAGCATGACGGGCTAAGGGTACCGGTAGGCGTAGCGGGCGCACTGTGGAAGCGACGGAAGGAGGAGTGGAGGATCCAATATGGGGTAATGCTGGCGGGGGGACAGTATTTGCGGTTGGGCTAACCAGTTAGGGACTGGGGACTGGTCGTCATTACAGCATTAGGGGGCTGACGATCCAGATTTCGTCTCACCTTACAGTACTACGGTAGCCTAGTGGGTTTAGTTAGGAAGGCCGTATGTAGCTTGGGTGGTCTGGATCTCTTACACTAGCGCCATCACTAGCGCTGTCGATAGCACCACCAGCTTTGCCACTAACGCTATTTTATGTTGTGTTGTTTAAGGAGTGCCTGATGCTTGATTGTAATGTTTAGATAGGCGCTACTTCTCTTGATTGTTTTCTATTTCTTAGCTTATGCTTATTAATTGCTGTTAAGTCAAAATAATACAGTATTTAGGCTGTTGCTAGTATAACTCAGAACGTAAGAAATTAGAAATACGTATTCTGGAATACGTAGTAATTAGTATGCAACTCTATAATTTGAGATACGGTAATTTATTTAACACTTAGAATATAATTAAGAACTTGTACGCTGCATAGTGGAGAATAGTCGGGTAAATTACGTTTAGAAATACTTTAGAATATTCAACGCAAGGCAGTTATTTGAAAATAGCGGGCCAGCAGGCTGACAGCGGCAGTGAAGGTGGCGTAGTAGTAAATTCGCTGGCTTAAACCAGCGCCAGACCCAAGTTTTCGACATTAGGGCAAATTAATATCCAATCCCATTATACATATTAAATATTCTCGCATTCGACATTGTTTCGCGCAGTAAACTGCCTGTATTTCTCTGTGGTAAGTGAACGCCGAGTGCAAACCACCCGCACTCATTAAGTAGCTTAGGGAGCCATTTCAGATTTATTGTTTTGGTTATTGCTGTGGCTTATAAATTCGAACAGTTAGCTCCATGTTGAGAAATCGACAGAGAAAGGAGCGTGTGATTGCCAGAGCCATATATAGTTCATAATAGTAAAAGATCCTTGGTAAACGGTTCTGACGGTTCTGCTTGCGTTCAACAGTATAAAACTGATAACCAACAATCAAGTCCACCACAAAGGCCATAAGGTCACCCACCAAGAGTCAAGAGAGGTGAGGAATGATGTACTAACCACCGTTAATTATACACATAAGTAATAATCACCATAATAAGAAATCACTGCTTACTGTATACTGTAATATGGTGCTAAATCTAATATCAATAAGCAACAAACACCTGACCGGCATCCAATTAGTACATGTTCACACCTCTACCTTCACCACTAAGTTTGGAGCAACCGCGAGCTATAAGGTTAATGTGAATATTGATTTCGTTGCCAACTACTACTACTGCGATCGGCTTGCTGCATTGCAGCTGCATTATGTATATATTACATATATATTAAGAATGATGTGCCAGCTTGTCAACAAAATTGCGCCGGCACAACTCTCTATCACCCATGACATTTGCTAGAATATCTGCATCTTCAACGCTAGTGTCCTTTAAAATGCGTTTCAAGAAAATCATTAGCTAGCTTATTTTCTCCATGAGGCCGCCAAAGCACATTGGATGGTCCTCACGGCGAAAGCAATGTCCTGCAAAGCGGAGGCGGGTCCGTTCAAGTGTCAAGCTAGGGGAGACTAATGGAACACCTCCATTGTTGTATAGAGTCTGACTGGAGATGGGTGTTCACTGTACTTGACACAATGAACCCGGCGCACCATTCTTGTGAAAGTGCCAGCCAGAGATTTAGTATCCTCTGCAGTTAGAGCCCAGCATGGACTCCCGCATATAAGAATACTGGTACTACTACAGCCATAAATAATCGAACCTTAAGGCTCCGTTTTATTCTATGGGACTCCCACATCCTGGACGACAGACTATTATAAGTACCAGAATAGACTCCATGGAAGCATGGTTCCGTCCTGGTTCCGTCCGTGCTTCTACACTACACAACCGCCACAAATTGGTTGGCCATTTCGTAATCAGTCATGTAAATTCCTAATTTATCTACATTATAAAGAGTACCGGTGGTAGGGACTTTCAGCAGACGTGTTAGGAATGCCTGATAGCAAACCTCCATGTTTCCTCAACATGGTAATATAGTGTCCAGCAAGATCAAGCAGTAGTAACGTGCACGAAGTATGCTGATAGAGCATTCCTCCGCCCAAGTACCATGCGAATTACAGGAACGTCATTATGTGTAGTAGGCCCTATAGTTATAGAGTTTATGGGCAGTGTATTGACATTAAATATGATGGAGGATTAGAATAGAATATAGTAAAGTTCTTCGATGAGAAAAAAAGTAGGAATGTCCGAAAGAAGCACTTTTTTCATTAATTATAATTGAACCGAAATTCAATTATTCTGCCCGTGTGTGTTGAGTTTGCACGAGTTTGCAGGTTTTTTCTAAAATGCAATCGAGTGCAAAACTCAATACCGGAGGCCAGAATATCTGAATTTCGGTTAACTGAAATTAGTGACAAGGAGTTCTTTCCGACACGTCTTTTTTTGTGGAGACACCTTAATCTGAAAAATTATACGATTTACTGGTATAGTTGATTGATGCTTAATTTTAACTGCAGTACCAGAAAAGGAAACAGATGTGGGGCGAGCGACGAAAGTAAGCGAGCTTAGCATACAGGTACCACTAACTCAATAGGTGTGTCTGTGGGGCGAGCCACGAAGTGAGTGAGCCTTGGGGTACCATTAATCAACCTGTCGTTCTGTCGCTTTTTTTGCAGTATTCAATTTTGAACGTTAATAACTCTATCAATCCTCGATGAAATGTAACCAAACTTGGTACACAAATAGTCTGTCAAAAGTTTAGAAATTTTCCAAGTTGAATTTGCTTGGGGCCTTCGTGCAGCACCAGTGTAACTGTCTTACAGTTATAATACATTTATTTATCCAAAATTATAACGCTTGACATCAGCAGGTTGCTAGGAGACTAAATCAGCTGGGTTTCTGGCAAATTACGAAATTACAGTAATGCCATTGTGGCCCGTCTGCCTGTCTGCCTGTACCGGTACTATACTCAATGTCAATCCCTGAATCAGGAATCCTGTAATCAGACAATACAGCAATACTGCAATATCATACAGCCATACTGTATTCGGTGTTTTACGGTACTGGCTGTCTGGTACCACGGTACCGGTTCAGTCATTATAGATCACGTATACTTGTACTACAGGACAGGCCTAATTCTGTAGGCCCTGATTAGCCATGCAGTGCTGCAGTGCAGACTCCGGACTGTTGGACTGCAGTCCTGAATTAGATTAGAGGGTCCGTTGGCGCCGTCCGCCGTACCGCCCTACTACCTGACTACTGTCAGACTGTAGAAGTATAACCGGAATGGTAGCAACTGCTGAACTGCCAACTACAGAACTACCAGTACGGTACTGAACTACGACACCACTATACCGCATTTCTACTCTCATGTCAGCGACAAAAGAAAATGAATTTCTTCGTTTATGGTTTCTGCTCTTGTTAACGGTTAAATATGTTAATTAAAGACTATGTATTGGTACGACCAACGGCGCCGGCAACTGGCTGACTGGTATAATCAGATGTAGATGTACATACAGACATATCAATCTGCCAATACAACAATAGCAATAGGCTTACCCCTACCAACCATCCATCGACTCGGCAACTGCAACAATGGAAGTTATGCGGACTAACCAGCTGACCGGCATTCTAAGTTCAGGTAGGCCTACCCACTACCAGAGTCTACCCAGCTGCCCAGAAAAGTGTTGGAATTGAAATCAAACAACTCACCACCAAGGCCGCGTCTGTCTGTTGACCTCGACTTTCGGTATCGCTGCCGCTACGGGCAAACTGGACTAACCGTAACCGAGGATGAAATAATCCGGTTTTTTAATCTCACTCTGCCATCACTCAGTGCCCGGCGGTGTTAAAATTGGCATGCATTGTACAAGCAGTAGGCCTATTGCTCCGAGTTTCCGGCTGGTCAGGTGCAACTTCTGCATCTGCATTGCCACACTATAACTCGGGCTCATGAGGACGAGTGCTGCGTAGACTATATTCCTATAAACCAAAACCATACCTGGCTTCGCCTATTGAACGCATTATAAAGATCGTCAGTCTTTGTTTAAGAAATATATTTAAATACAAAACAGGACGATCACAACGAGGCTTATAATGAAGATGAGTACTGCGTTGACTATCATTTTATATAAACCACCTGGCTTCACATATTGAACGCATCCCTAGTTATTATTATTATAAAGATCGTCAGCCTGCATTTAAGAAATATTTTAAATACAAAACAGGACGAGCACAACGAGGCTTATAATGAAGACGAGTACTGCGTTGACTATTATTATTATATAAACCACCTGGCTTCACATATTGAACGCATCCCTAGTTATTATTATTATAAAGATCGTCAGCCTGCGTTTAAGAAATATATTTAAATACAAAACAGGACGAACGCAACGAGGCTTATAATGAAGACGAGTACTGCGTTTATTATATTCCTATAAACCACCTGGCTTTGCATATTGAACGTGCGATTGGAAATAAGTTCGTGCTACCCTTCCGTGGGTGGTAGATGTCGCGGTTATGTATTGGTGGGTGGGAAGGGTGGGGGGGGGGGGGGGATTAAAAGGGGTGAACATGTACTGTCCCCCTTTCTTTAATTGATTGGTGGTGTGGGTAAATTTCTCAAATACTGATTTTGTGATACAGTCGCTAAATTTTAATTTGTATCTCATAACTGGGCCTCGTGCTGCGCGAAGGCCCCTCGAAAGTGTTGCTCTGTTGATCTGTTGTTCTGTCGATCTGTTATTCTGTCGTTCTGTCGTGTCCAATTTTAAACGTTACTAACTCAGCCAAATGTTAATGAAATTTAACCAAACTTGGTACACATGTAGTCTGGCCAAAGTTTAGAAATTTTCCAAGTTGAATTTGCGTGGGGTCTTCGTGCAGCATCTGTGTAACTGTCTTACAGTTATAATAAATTAATCTACCCAAAAATTATTAGGCTTGGCATCAGCTGGTTGCTAGGAGACTACAGGATTACAGTACGGTACCGGTACTGTTATCTGTTACAGTGGTACAGAGTTACTGGTACCGTCTTCAGGTCGTTGGTCGTTGGCAAGGCCATCTAAACAACTTCTTCATCTAAACAGCTTCCGACAGTCCGATGTATCTGGACCCGAGCAGCCGAGTGGCATCAAGATGCGATTAACTGAGGAATAAATACTACGGAATTGCTTGCTTGTCAGTAAGATTCTATTTACTACACTGGGAATACGGCGGTCGGTCGGATCGTAATGCGGGCCACTGCCAAGTTCCTCATGCCTCACTCAGGCCACCCACCTTGGAGTGCGGTGGGAAGAGTCCGACTTACGTCGACGACTGGACGAATCGACGAGGATTGCGATTTGGGTTTAGCGGCGGCCCGGACAGCCGGATCCTGGGATCGCCTGGGGGAAATTGTTGAAAGTCGGGCAGACGTGTATCGTACCGGATTACGTTCTCTGCCATGCGAAAGTGTGAGGCGAATTCGTTGTCGAATTGGGTCGGAAGCTGCGGGAATTCTACTGTTCTACGGGAATAAACCGCAGCTATCCGGTGACTACGGACGGATACTGGGATGAGCAGGTATTTCGATCAAGTTTCTCGTATTCTCGATTTTCTCGAATTCTCGATATTCCCTATAAACCACATGGCTTCGCATATTGAACGTGTGATTGGAAATAAGTTTGTGCTACCCTTCCGCCCCTTGGGTGGTAGATGTATTGGTTGGTAGGAAGGGGGGGGGGGGGGGGGGGGGGGTGCAGATTAAAAGGGCTGAACACGTACTGTCCCCCTTTCTTTGATTGATTGTCGGTATGGTTAAATTTCTCAAATACTGATTTTGTGATACAGTCGCTCAGTTTTAATTTGTATCTCATAACTGGGCCTCGTCCTGCGCGAATGCCCCACGAACGTGTAATAATTGTCAATACGACGGTATTTTTATGAATTGTCATTAAAAAGTGTATATAAATTTTCACATGATGAATAATTCTTACGAATTATATAATTCAAACCGTGTAGGCAAATTCTTATAAATAATTAATGATGAATTGTCAAATTTTTTCTATTAACAGAAAAACACAATAATAAATCATTTTCATTAGGTTCCACAGGTGTGCAATGTGGTATTCAGACTATCTTAATACAAAAATCCATATCTATGATTCTATCAGCTTTTATTGAAATATTTAAGGATTCGAATTTACGAAAATTATCTGCTTCAAACTCGGTTGCAAGTTCGAGTTCTTCACGAACTCGCCCCAGCCCTGAAATTAGGGGAGTGGGGGGATACATGAATTAACTACTACTAGGATCGGCATGCTGCATTGCAGCTGCATTTTGAAGAATGCTGTGCCGGCTTATCGACAAAATTGCACCGCCACAACTCCCTATCACCCATGACATTTGCTAGATCATCCGCATCTTCAAGGCCAGTGTCCTTTAAGATGCGTCTCAAGAAAGTCATGGGCTGTCCACCATGCTTATTCACTCCATGAGGCTGCCAAAGTACAAGATTATGCACTGGCT
Organism: Nemertoderma westbladi; assembly: GCA_032718475.1. Lineage (NCBI taxonomy): Eukaryota > Metazoa > Xenacoelomorpha > Nemertodermatida > Nemertodermatidae > Nemertoderma > Nemertoderma westbladi. The sequence goes on from JAUCBJ010003773.1 coordinate 91,648, forward strand.
GGTCCTCACGGCGAAAGCAATGTCCTGCAAAGCGGAGGCGATTTTGTTCTAGTGTCAAGCTTGGGGGAACCAATGAGACACCTCCAATGTTCTATAGTGTCTGGTTGGAGATGTGTGCATTGTACTTGACACAATGAACCCGGTGTAGCATTTTTGTAAATGTGCCATCCAGAGATTTGGTGTCCTCAGCAGTTAGAGCCCAGCATGGACTCCCATAGAGGAGTACTGGAACTACTGCTGCTCTAAATAATCGGACCTTAAGTTTCCGATTAATTCTCGTTGACTTCCAAATCCTAACCAAACCAAAGGAAATTCCAAACCAAATTTTGAAATATGTCAATTTTGTAAATTGATTATTTGAAACTGTTTTTTTTTACACAAAAGGGGTTTTTTGGGGTTCGGGTTTCGATGGAATATATACGAGTTGCACGAGTTATACGAGTGCAAAATTTGGTGCCTGCACGAAATTTTGAAATTCCTTTCAATAGTTTATTTGCTTGTGACCACTTATTTCCCCCTTTTTAAAGGTTTATGGCGGTTCTGAATTCAATGGAATAAATGAATATTTAACTAGACATCTCAATCTTGTATTTTTCGGAAGTGGGTGCAAAATTTGGTGCTAGCACCAAATTTTTAAAACCATCAAATATATCAATTGTTTGTGTCGCCTTGTTTCTTGCGTTATACGGGTTTGTGAGGGTTCTGAATTCAATGGAATAAGAAAAAATTGCATAAGAGTTTACAAACTTGTATTTTTCTCCGGTGGGTGAAAATTGCCGTGCCAGCACCAAATTTTTTAAAACAAGCAAATTGATCAATAGATAAGTATCATCTTGTTTCTTACGTTATACGGGCTTATGATGGTTCTGAATCCGATGGAATCAATAAAAACCACACTGGCCATCTCAAACTTGTACTTTTTGGTGATCGGTACGAAATTTGGTGCTATAGCAGCAAAATTTGCTATATTACGGCGAAAAATACGTGTAGCAATGATCTGGCAAATTAGAAATGTATTCCATTAGAATCAGCGCCCCAGAAAACCTGAAAATGTGAATTTATAGCATTCAGTGAATTAAAAATTTTGTTTGTTTGATTTTTGCTATTATCTCCAGAGTACACAGTAATCTCCACGCTCGCTCCTCTCCTCCCTTTGTAATTAGTAAAATATTTTTCCACAGTTTTGTTTTTCCCTCACTACCTTACATATATTTTATATGTCGTCCTATTGTTATATCGGAAGCAGCAATGAATAACAGTAGGAATAATAGTGGGCTGCATCATTATTTGAGTATCAAAATATTACTATTTATTACAATAGCTAATTATGATTATGGAAAAATAGGTTGTCAAATGACAATATAGAACCTATACGAATTTTAGTTTGTATTTGGTGAATATCCTACCAATATCCCTATACTGATTGCAAGTTCAGTATAGTTGTGAGGTAGAGTCACTAAATGTGTATTAAACTGACGGCAGATTGATGTATATGTAATATTTCTAATTACCATAATTATGATATTACTTCTGGAGACAATATGTACGGTGAGTTTTTGTCGCGGTTGCAATGTGGCTATTAGAATTCTCTATTATTCGGTAGGCCTACTTGATTTCAGTTAAATGTTTGTGTAGTTTGTTTACGAAGTCCGAATTAAGTGTCTTATCTGTTGGTGTTACTACACTACTGGCTGGGAGGAGAGCTTTTGAGCAAGTAACAAGTTCGAAAGGTGAGACTCCTGTTACATGGGACTCTGTGATATGGGGACTGATTAGAAAAATGGGTAGGGCGTCACACCAGTCTTCCTTTGAGTGAAGATGTCATTGTTCTGTGAAATCTTTCTATCTTACCATTGGATTGTGGATGGTATGAAGTAGTCCTCATACGCTGAAAACCAATTAGTTTGGAAATATTAGACATGAGTTCAGACTCGAACTGTTTACCTCTGTCAGTTGTTGTTAGCTAGAGAGGTGTACCAAATCGTGAGAACCAACACTGGATAAATGCTGCAGCTGTGGATTCAGCAGCTATTGAAGTAACTGGACTTGCCTCAGCCCATCCTGTATTGCGGTCTATAAAGGTCACAATGTATCGATATGATTCGTCGCCAGTACATGTTGGTAGGAGTCCAACAATATCGGATTGAATGTGGGTAAATCTCTGAGTTAGTGGGAATGGTTTAAGAGGAGCCTTCACATGTTGAGTGATTTTATTTTGTTGGCATGTTAGGCAGGCTCTACACCATTCAGTGATATCTCTCTTGGCATGCTTCAAAATGTATCGTTTGGTTATTATTCGAATAGTTGACTTTACTCCTGGGTGAGCCATACCATGCAGCTCATTAAATATTGGTTTTCGCTGTTTTTGTGGTAGAATTGGTCGTGGAGTAGTTACGTCACAAGTTAGGTCAAGGCCAGAGGTCATGGGAAATGTTTTTATCTGGAATGAGGTAGCTTCAACTAGAGGATCTGTCTGCTCAGCTTGAGCGACTGCAATCTCATCTAAACCAAAAATATCCACATGGGTTGACAAGACTTGCCGGGATAGAGTGTCAGCAATAATGTTGGATTTCCCAGGAATGTATAAGACACAATCGATAAATTCTGAGAGGAATGAAAGTTGTCGCTGTTGTCGTGGTGAAACAGTGGTTTGTTTGTAAAATGCTGAAACGAGGGTTTCATGGTCGGTATATAATGTCACATGTTTTCCTTCCAAGGCGTTCTGGGGATGTTTGGTTGCTTCATAAGCTGAAAGAAGCTCTCACAAATGCTGTCACATTGCACTATCCTTCTCTGGATGATTGTAACCTTTCCCTATCGCTCACATCATACTACTAGGATCGGCATGCTGCATTGCAGCTGCATTTTTAAGAATGCTGTGCCGGCTTATCGACGAAATTGCACCGCCACAACTCCCTATCACCCATGACATTTGCTAGATCATCCGCATCTTCAAGTGTCCTTTAAGATGCGTCTCAAGAAAGTCATGCGCTGTCCACCATGCTTATTCACTCCATGAGGCTGCCAAAGTTCAAGATTATGCACTGGCTGGTCCTCACGGCGGAAGCAATGTCCTGCAAAGCGGAGGCGATTTTGTTCTAGTGTCAAGCTTGGGGGAACCAATGAGACACCTCCAATGTTATATAGTGTCTGGTTGGAGATGTGTGCATTGTACTTGACACAATGAACCCGGCGTAGCATTCTTATGAATGTGCCATCCAGAGATTTGGTGTCCTCAGCAGTTAGAGCCCAGCATGGACTCCCATAGAGGAGTACATGGACCTTAATAATCGGACCTTAAGTTTCCGATTAATTCTCGGTGACTTCCAAATCCTGGAAAGCCTATTCAAGGCTGCCCATGCCTTTCCCTTACGTATTCGAAGGTCCTCACCTGACTTCCGGATCCATCATCCCAGGTAACAGAAGTCATCCACATGCTCAAGCATACCATCTTTTGAGCTTATGCTCATCCGATCAGAGACTTGCTGAGGACTTTCAAAGTTAACTGTCAAAATTTTGGTCATTCTGGAGTTAATAAAAAGACCAACACTAGAAGCAGCATGTTCTAATGAGCTGGGGAGCCGTTGGGCTCCCTCTAGTGATTCTGAGAGTACTCCTAAGTCATCAGCAAAGTCTAGATCAGTTAGGTAGTTGGCAGGATTTTCTCGACTAATCGCTCACATCATCGGATGCATCGGAAGTCGCAAATGGCGCCGCCCTACATGAGGTGGCCGGTGGCTTCTAAGTTAGAGTCTATTAGGGATTTATGTGATGATATATTAAATGTCAGTTCGAATTATTCTAGTTCATACAGGCATGCACAACTCTGTTGCTCGCACTACAAATGCCTTAGAAATACAAGAAAGTAAAGCCACAGTCCGGATTTGTGATTAGTCAAAGAGTATTATTATATTGTACTATATTGTACTATTATATTATATTATTATACAAATAATATTGCAAAAAAGATTTAATCCACATAATAATTTTGTGGTTTGACATCTTTTGACATCTTTTTGTAAGTATGACACCTTTTGAAAATTTAATTTTGCCAAATATTAAGTTTTCCAAAAGTGTTAAGCCACATTTTGATCAATATTTCGGAGAAAATGCTAATGCTATATTCTAGCACACTAACTTGAAAAATACTTTAATTTCCATAAATGTTTTCTTATAAAAACACAACAGTATCTGGATAATACAACAACGATCGCACAGGATGTTAAAAACTTTGACATCGATTATCTCAAATTGAACTTTTGTGGCTTATCACCCTTTTGCATAACACCGTCCATATTATCTTTAATATTATATTGCTATCTAAGAAGTATTATATTGTAATCGCTATTATATTGAGTAATATTGTATATTTTTGTGAGTGAGAAATTTCCTTATCAGAATCCCCCCACTATGAGAACCAAAATAAGAACATTGGTGATTTCGTTTACTAATTAACTGCTCTGGGGGCAGCAAATGTGTTAATATTTCACAATACGCGAGTGTTAATAATCGACGTTGAGACCTTTAACAGGACGCATATAATAGCAATACCCCTATTGTTGCCTGGATTGTGGATGGACCTATTTACCTTATATAAAAACTTTAAAATACTGGTCGTCCACACGCGGGGAATTTCACCAATATCCAGGCAAGTATTAATAATAAAGTTATGATAGTGATCATAAACAACTGACTCGTCTGCTTGATTGCTCATAGTAGAGTCCATCAAAACCACAAGCATTGTCTCTCTTTGCACCTCATCGTCTTCAAAGTGACTATTGAACCATTTATCTGTGTTTATGGTTGTCTTAGCGTCTTCCGGATCTGGTGGAGTTAATATGCTCGAATCTTATTGCCCTATCAAATTTTCAAAATGTTTTTTCCTGCTTCTCTGTCTCAATTGGAAATATGGTTGGCGCATTAATTAACAAATTGGATTAAATTTGAAAACAAGTCCAGTTCAAGTTCACTGTTAGACTTTTACTATTGTAGTGTTGAGTGTACACCGCCGCTCTGTAACCAGTTCTATTTTGACTTTAGTTTATTGTTTTAGTTGTAATTATGTGCTACTGTAAAATGCTCCTATCACTTAATTGATTATTTAAAATTTGAGACGCTATATTTATTCGCCGAGGTGGGATTTCATCATGCCCCCCCCCCCCCCCCCCCTTCTGTCATATGACCAGTAACCTGAGGTCAAGAGGTCAACCCGTCCCATAATAACTATTTTAAATATTATTCACATTTTATTTCGACTAAACACTTCACATTTTATTTCGACTAAACACTCTCTTATCAACTCAGACACCTATATTTCTCAACAGACAAGATTTTCGTCGTTAACGACTTGTTAAAGTAAAGGAGTTTTCATAAGCCCAACAACTATCTTGTATATTATAATGTTACCAATTAATTTCTCCCTCTAGGGGCTAACTAAAACTCTAAGAAATCTAAGCTAGTTGCTGGCCGTCTTCGGATGGGCAGTGAAAAAGGCGGATATGGGATGAAAGGTATGATGATATAGGATGGACAGGACAGTCACTGCCCATCCTATATCATCATTCAGTATTATGTCTTGAGTATGATAATGTCTTGTCGCGCCCTGAAGACGGATTGTATATATTTATTGTTAAATAATTTCAACCTATATTTCTGACGCCCTAAAATCATTCCCTTAACTTCTTTCGAAGTCAAACGTAGACAAAATTCTCCCACCAAAATAATAAAAACTACAGACGCAATTTATTAATTACAACAGAAAGCAATTAGGAACTGTCTTAAAAATCTGAATTCTGCCTGTCTTATTTTCCTCGGTGCTGTACTACACCCCTAATTATAAAACCCTGTTGAGAAAACTTGAATCATATGGACCCAAGGATATCCCGTATATTCCATAACCGTGAACTATTTGAATCGTCGGACTAATGTAGTTACAACATCCTGTCATTTCAAATCCTTTAATCTTCTTTGGCTTATTCCACAAGCATCAATGATTATTTAATAAACAACCCCATGTAATAATAGTTTTCGCAAATTTTTTAGAAACTGTAAATGTGAGAAAAAAATTCAAACAATGATGAATATTTTTTCTTGAATGAATATTTTTTCTTTATTTCTTTATTTTATGTTTATTCCAGGTCTATAGTTTCTTATGTAGGATATTTAGGATATTTATTTATTATATATATTTATATGTAGGATATTATGTATTCCAAAAAAACAAAGTGATCAATAGAGAAGGAATTCGTGGAGAGGGCTAGGTTCCTGGGACGGTGTCTGGCTCCGAAGACTGGTTCGTGGAGAGGGCTAGGTTCCTGGGACGGTGTCTGACTCCCAAGACTGGTTCGTGGAGAGGGCTAGGTTCCTGGGACGGTGTCTGGCTCCCAAGACTGGTTCGTGGAGAGGGCTAGGTTCCTGGGACGGTGTCTGACTCCCAAGACTGGTTCGTGGAGAGGGCTAGGTTCCTGGGACGGTGTCTGACTCCCAAGACTGGTTCGTGGAGAGGGCTAGGTTCCTGGGACGGTGTCTGGCTCCGAAGACTGGTTCGTGGAGAGGGCTAGGTTCCTGGGACGGTGTCTGACTCCCAAGACTGGTTCGTGGAGAGGGCTATGTTCCTGGGACGGTGTCTGGCTCCCAAGACTGGTTCGTGGAGAGGGCTAGGTTCCTGGGACGGTGTCTGACTCCCAAGACTGGTTCGTGGAGAGGGCTAGGTTCCTGGGACGGTGTCTGACTCCCAAGACTGGTTCGTGGAGAGGGCTAGGTTCCTGGGACGGTGTCTGACTCCCAAGACTGGTTCGTGGAGAGGGCTAGGTTCCTGGGACGGTGTCTGACTCCCAAGACTGGTTCGTGGAGAGGGCTAGGTTCCTGGGACGGTGTCTGACTCCCAAGACTGGTTCGTGGAGAGGGCTAGGTTCCTGGGACGGTGTCTGGCTCCCAAGACTGGTTCGTGGAGAGGGCTAGGTTCCTGGGACGGTGTCTGACTCCCAAGACTGGTTCGTGGAGAGGGCTAGGTTCCTGGGACGGTGTCTGACTCCCAAGACTGGTTCGTGGAGAGGGCTAGGTTCCTGGGACGGTGTCTGGCTCCCAAGACTGGTTCGTGGAGAGGGCTAGGTTCCTGGGACGGTGTCTGACTCCCAAGACTGGTTCGTGGAGAGGGCTAGGTTCCTGGGACGGTGTCTGACTCCCAAGACTGGTTCGTGGAGAGGGCTAGGTTCCTGGGACGGTGTCTGGCTTCCAAGACTGGTTGGTGGAGAGGGCTAGGTTCCTGGGACGGTGTCTGGCTCCCAAGACTGGTTCGTGGAGAGGGCTAGGTTCCTGGGACGGTGTCTGGCTCCCAAGACTGGTTCGTGGAGAGGGCTAGGTTCCTGGGACGGTGTCTGGCTCCCAAGACTGGTTCGTGGAGAGGGCTAGGTTCCTGGGACGGTGTCTGACTCCCAAGACTGGTTCGTGGAGAGGGCTAGGTTCCTGGGACGGTGTCTGGCTCCCAAGACTGGTTCGTGGAGAGGGCTAGGTTCCTGGGACGGTGTCTGACTCCCAAGACTGGTTCGTGGAGAGGGCTAGGTTCCTGGGACGGTGTCTGGCTCCCAAGACTGGTTCGTGGAGAGGGCTAGGTTCCTGGGACGGTGTCTGACTCCCAAGACTGGTTCGTGGAGAGGGCTAGGTTCTTGGGACGGTGTTTGGCTCCCAAGACTGGTTCGTGGAGAGGGCTAGGTTCCTGGGACGGTGTCTGGCTCCCAAGACTGGTTCGTGGAGAGGGCTAGGTTCCTGGGACGGTGTCTGGCTCCCAAGACTGGTTCGTGGAGAGGGCTAGGTTCCTGGGACGGTGTCTGACTCCCAAGACTGGTTCGTGGAGAGGGCTAGGTTCCTGGGACGGTGTCTGGCTCCCAAGACTGGTTCGTGGAGAGGGCTAGGTTCCTGGGACGGTGTCTGGCTCCCAAGACTGGTTCGTGGAGAGGGCTAGGTTCCTGGGACGGTGTCTGACTCCCAAGACTGGTTCGTGGAGAGGGCTAGGTTCCTGGGACGGTGTCTGGCTCCCAAGACTGGTTCGTGGAGAGGGCTAGGTTCCTGGGACGGTGTCTGACTCCCAAGACTGGTTCGTGGAGAGGGCTAGGTTCCTGGGACGGTGTCTGGCTCCCAAGACTGGTTCGTGGAGAGGGCTAAGTTCATGGGACGGTGTCTGGCTCCCAGGAATGGTTTGTGGAGAAGGCTAGGTTCCTGGGACGGTGTCTGGCTCCCAAGACTGGTTCGTGGAGAGGGCTAGGTTCCTGGGACGGTGTCTGGCTCCCAAGACTGGTTCGTGGAGAGGGCTAAGTTCATGGGACGGTGTCTGGCTCCCAGGAATGGTTTGTGGAGAAGGCTAGGTTCCTGGGACGGTGTCTGGCTCCCAAGACTGGTTCGTGGAGAGGGCTAGGTTCCTGGGACGGTGTCTGGCTCCCAAGACTGGTTCGTGGAGAGGGCTAGGTTCCTGGGACGGTGTCTGACTCCCAAGACTGGTTCGTGGAGAGGGCTAGGTTCCTGGGACGGTGTTTGGCTCCCAGGAATGGTTCGTGGAGAGGGCTAGGTTCCTGGGACGGTGTTTGGCTCCCAGGAATGGTTCGTGGAGAGGGCTAGGTTCCTGGGACGGTGTCTGGCTCCCAAGACTGGTTCGTGGAGAGGGCTAGGTTCCTGGGACGGTGTTTGGCTCCCAAGACTGGTTCGTGGAGAGGGCTAGGTTCCTGGGACGGTGTTTGGCTCCCAGGAATGGTTCGTGGAGAGGGCTAGGTTCCTGGGACGGTGTCTGGCTCCCAAGACTGGTTCGTGGAGAGGGCTAGGTTCCTGGGACGGTGTCTGGCTCCCAGGAATGGTTCGTGGAGAGGGCTAGGTTCCTGGGACGGTGTCTGGCTCCCAGGAATGGTTCGTGGAGAGGGCTAGGTTCCTGGGACGGTGTCTGGCTCCCAAGACTGGTTCGTGGAGAGGGCTAGGTTCCTGGGACGGTGTTTGGCTCCCAAGACTGGTTCGTGGAGAGGGCTAGGTTCCTGGGACGGTGTCTGGCTCCCAAGACTGGTTCGTGGAGAGGGCTAGGTTCCTGGGACGGTGTCTGGCTCCCAGGAATGGTTCGTGGAGAGGGCTAGGTTCCTGGGACGGTGTCTGGTTCCCAGGAATGGTTCGTGGAGAGGGCTAGGTTCCTGGGACGGTGTTTGGCTCCCAGGAATGGTTCGTGGAGAGGGCTAGGTTCCTGGGACGGTGTCTGGCTCCCAAGACTGGTTCGTGGAGAGGGCTAGGTTCCTGGGACGGTGTTTGGCTCCCAAGACTGGTTCGTGGAGAGGGCTAGGTTCCTGGGACGGTGTTTGGCTCCCAGGAATGGTTCGTGGAGAGGGCTAGGTTCCTGGGACGGTGTCTGGCTCCCAAGACTGGTTCGTGGAGAGGGCTAGGTTCCTGGGACGGTGTCTGGCTCCCAGGAATGGTTCGTGGAGAGGGCTAGGTTCCTGGGACGGTGTCTGGCTCCCAGGAATGGTTCGTGGAGAGGGCTAGGTTCCTGGGACGGTGTCTGGCTCCCAGGAATGGTTCGTGGAGAGGGCTAGGTTCCTGGGACGGTGTCTGGTTCCCAGGAATGGTTCGTGGAGAGGGCTAGGTTCCTGGGACGGTGTTTGGCTCCCAGGAATGGTTCGTGGAGAGGGCTAGGTTCCTGGGATGGTGTTTGGCTCCCAGGAATGGTTCGTGGAGAGGGCTAGGTTCCTGGGAAGGTGTCTGGTTCCCAGGAATGGTTACCTGCGGTGTCTCACAAGGGATCTTCCCGTCACCCCTAATTCAGGGGTCGTGCTGTGTAGTGAAATTCCTGATCGAGGGTTTGATAGAAAGAAGCGTGGTAAGCGTCTGAGATTTTGGAATGATCAATGGTAGAATAATGTTCACTTGAGCTAAAAGCAAACTTACCCTATCTGTGGCTTTAGGGGTGCTTCAAATGCATGGGCGGAGTAATATTAGCTGATAGGATTAAGTGACCATGGTATATTGCTATGAATGTATTAGTTTATTGTAATATAGGCTTAATTATAATGTTGGAATTTAATAACTGCATTACAAAAGATCGTTGTGCTATTAATTAAATGAATATATGATTTGTTTGATACAATCGTAATATGGAAAAATCAATCTAATTTATTCGATGCAAAAGTGATTATTAGAGGATAATAATAAAGCAATGCATCATGCATCTACAGAAAGACATAGAATACAGTGGAGAGGGGGTGGGCCAAGTCTAGAAATCGCAGAGGGCCTCAACGCGTGGGCTCGGATTGTCTAAAGAACGGGGACCTTGGGTAATCGCGAATCGGCTAATGCAATGGCGGAATACCTGTTGTTGGCGCAGAATACGCCCCGAAATGTCTCTCTTTTCCAAAGTCTATCGGCAACCAAATTGCACCTAAAATCCCAAATAATTACTAATTGGTTTCCCTGGCATACCCATGGCAAAGAAATTCCTGAGACTTGTATTAAGCATAGGCGGACTGAGGGAAACCAACTAGAATTAAATTGAATATATTTAGATTTAATAACTTCGATTTAATAACATTTTTACTCATATGATTTTTTAAATCCTCTTTAGCTTTTGTTGGTGCCAAACATTTCTGTAAATCTATGATCCCGTGGAACCTGTCAGAGAAACACTCTCGGCAAAATACAACAGTATTGAAATCTAATTCGATGTTTACCGAGAAAGTCCAAAATCTGATAGTCTCCGCTGCTTTGCAAAGACAAGACTATGCCTTAATTTAATGACAATATCGTGTGCGAGCCACGCAGTCAGCGCAAGCCTTAGCCCACAATTTTAATTAGTAAATAGGGCAAAATTTCATGTCCGTCTGTCTGTCTGTCTTTCTGTCCGTCTGTAACGAAAAATTCATTCGTAAATAACTTTTGAAGATTGTAATCATTTTCACCAAATTTTGTATGGGCATACTAAAGGAAAAGTTCCAATATTTTGTGAAGTTACGGGCAAATACATCTCGATGAAAAGTCCAGTAGTATACCGCTTACCAGATCCTAGTAACGATGTATCTTACTGTAAGATCTAGTAATGAAACGGGCTCGTACAGTATCTGACAACAAATCCCAGTCCAGGGTATCTAAACAAACAGATACAAATACGCGAACAACTACTGGCGAGGAACAGAGCCTAGTGTCTATTCTACGTACGTGAGCGGGTCTAATGCCTACGAACTAGACAAAAGGATGCCTGTCCTCTAACCGGTGAGGCAGATGTACAGTTACGGTGACAGACCAAACTCACGGGAAAATAATCCCCATGCAGCGAATCCTAACTATCGCTAACAGACCTAAATACCGTAACTTGCCGCGGTGTGACTTATATGGTTTATATACGAGCTAGTGGGTTAACAGACTAGCGTAACAATACTGATCCCCCTGTACTAAATCAGTCTAAAGAGGGTCGTGCCTAATGTAACAATACTGTGAACAGGAAACAACACAGTCTAATAAGTAAAATACTCCTTCTTGCCGTAACTAAATATACGCTACTAAATTTCGGGGCCGTTTCTCGCATTAGAGCTTTGCGTATTTGCATTGGTAGCATTAGCATTATCATTATCAATATCTATTTTATGCACATCAATGTTTAGCACAATGTTAACTGGCATATGGTCAGTAACCGTCTTATCATAATCAATACGAGTATCATTAACAATAGATTTGAAACTCGATGAAACAACAACGTGGTCCAGCCATGATGTTGTGCCATGAGCTGCACTTACAAAGGAGAAACTATTACTGGGTAGGGTTTCTACATCTAAGACAGTGAGGCCAAAATTATTGCACCAATCATTTAGTTCAGTATAAAAAGGTCGCCCAGGGGACGCATTAAAATCGCCAAATATACAACACGCTGTTGATGGGGATGACTCTATTATGGATTGCAATTTTCCTAAATATTCGACAAAAATATCATGATTATCTGGTGACTCGTATGGTAGGTAAACATTTAGCATTAAACGCTACTAAATATAACTAAATTTACAAACTACGAATAGTAAATTACAAATAGATTCTGCCTGAAAGTAACCTAAAGTACGCTATAACTAGTAGAACTCTAAGGGTACATATGTTTTAGGGCGTGTGTGTGTGTGTGTGTGTGTGTCGGAAGTCGAAATTGTCGGAAGCCAATATATAACTAGCGATAGTATAATTATAATTCTTCGCTAGGATGGCTTGCAGCTTTGCATCCCCACTCGTATTTTAGTTAGTAACGTGCCACTGTCTCCTGCTCTTTTCCCTTAATTGATAATTTAACATTCAGACGAATTATTAATTATCTGAGTTGTGATTTGCATATAGTTTATCCTCCAGTTTCTCCCCCCCCCCCCAAATGTCTACCAAATTGAGGGGGGTTTCTTCCACCCTAATTAGCCACTATTTAGCTACCCACTGTACGTGGACACCCACCACAGGTTCTACCGCCTGAGATACTCTTACAATGCTAAACATTCCCCCTCATCCCTGCTCCTGCTGGCACGAGGAGTATTCCTATATACACGCGCCCCCCAATAGTTCATAATACCCAATGTCCTTGGCCTTCAAGTCTGTCCCCAAGGAGCGGTCGTGGATGGCAGTGCTATCGGTGGCGGCGGTACTAGCAGGATCATTATTTCCCCGGGATCATTAGATCAGGATCCCGGATCCACATGTCCCTACCGTACCGCAATTAAAATTAATATTATTTTAACATATATTATATGACAGTATTTGTATTAAATCATCAATATCAATAAATATTTGCAATTATTACCTAAAAATTTAATTCACTCAAAAAAATATGTCATAAAAGAATACATTGCTCAATTATTTACTCAATCATTATTAACATAAATACAATACGTAGCTGCCTCAACGCCATATCATTACGCTACTGAATAAGCAGAGCACAGGTGTACTGAAACTATCGGGAAATTTGTAGCATCAACCTGAAAGAATCTCAACATCAATAAAGAACACATTATTTATTTGGTAATTATATCATATTGTTTGACCTCTTATACACTATATTTGATCGAAGGATTAAACGACTGGCAGTTGTAACTTTTATATGGATTGGAAAAAATCGATGCCATCGATTCATTAGAAAGGGGATTATTGAAATTATTAATATTAAGTTCTTCCATGTTTCTCGAATTTCCGTATCTCCATATCTCAAATAATTCTAAAATAACCTTAAGAACAAAACATTTATTAATAATTATATTACCTATGTATATATGGATATGCATGCTATGATATCTCATTGGAGTAAATCCAATAATGATAGTATCTCAGAAATTTATGAACAGATGGTAACTCAAGTTTACTTTGGTATTATTATATCATTAATAGTATATATATTTTTCAATACATATTGAATATAGGCCTACCGTGATTCTTTATAAAATGGCTTTATTATTTTAAAAAGTATTTAAATTATTATTACGAAATAAATAACCCTCTGTGAAAATTCTTACAAAACTATGGGAGTATTTCTTCAATAAAAATGCCGTTATTTTGTTTTTCTTGTTATTGATTTGTTTTACTGAGTAGAAGCTCTGATTCGCCAGAATTTCAGCCTATCATGGCTGCATGATATAACCAAGGGAATTTTACTCAAATGTAATCCCGAGATTGCCAACTTTATTTAAGAAGTTTACAAACACAAATCGAGCGGATTTTATTCTTATATTGCAGGATTCAATTACAATAAACAATGATAAGCGCAAAAGTTTCTTAATAATATACATTTTATACTTACTGTACTTATTAACTCTGGTATTATTGGGCTTTAATGTAATACCCAAAACATTTAGTGCTATAGTATTTTTTAATTTTTTGTTAAATAGCATTTTTCATATTTTTTGACATTTGGGATTTAAAAGTCAAAGGGAAATATAATTGAAATTTAATTTTTTGAAATTTAATTTAGATTTTATTGTATTATTACTCAATTCTTATAATTATATGTAAATATTCCAATATTTTAGACCTTCTGTAAATACATTGTGTCGAAATTTCTATAAATTCCGCGTACCAAGTTCGCAGCAAAATTAAAATGCAAAGGATTTCCGAAAGATATTTAACAAACTCACACGATATTTGATGATGATATGCAGGTAATGATATATTTACTTTCGTCATTCATATTCTATGAATAATTCAGAAATTCTTTGCTCGGGAAATTTAAACTAGAATAATATAAACAGTGGGCTTGCAGGCCTTCAAAATCTATAATAGTTACGGAATTATATATATATTTTTTTATTGCGATTATCTTGTTAAAAAACATTTTGAAATATAACTAACAATATATGTTCTATAGGGCAATTAAATACCGGTATAATATCAAATATTTATTTATTACTTGAGAAAAAATTATTTTTCACCATTCTCGAGGTATTTTCCCGAGTGACAGAGTGGTTTGTTAAAAATAAATTGAAATTTGGTTATTGGATTTTGAGGTATGTTTGAGTGAATAATTAATAGTTGCCGTATATCTGCTGCGTTCTTGTTGTAATCTGTATCCATTATCTTCTGCGTTTGTGGTCATCCTCAGCGCGTAATCCAATTCAATTACAAATAGTAATGGCGCCAATCTGTCCCCTTGCAGCACGCTAGCCAGGATTAAGAAGAACACTGTTTACCATCTGGTGAGAGTACCTGAGCGTCTGTGTCACAATATAACAATCCAATGACAGCTACAATTAATTTTGGTATTCCATAAGCTCTTAAGAATTCAAGCATTTTACCTCTATGGATGGAGTCGAATGCCTTCTTGAAGTCCACAAAAGTCATGACTACTGGGAGATTCTTTGACTTAATTCCTTCAATCAGTCACCGTAGTGCAAGTATCTGAGCTATTGTTGTTCTATTTGGTCGAAATCCATATTGACTCTTACCCAGCAGTTTCTTTATGTGAGGTCTAATTCTATATAGAATCATTTTGTTGTATATTTTGGCAGCTGCGACAAGCTTACAGATCAGTTCCCACGATAGTTTGTTGGTATACCGAGGTCTCCTTTCTTGGGGAGAGGCTTTAGTTGACCTTTAGTCCAAATTGGTGGTGGCTTTTCCCCTTTCAGCATCCGGTCGCAAACATCCAATAATGGTCTGTTTAGCGCCTCCTGTTTTCCATACCTCTCTGCAGGGATTTCACATAATCCACTCGATTTATGATTGGACATGCTTTTAATGCTTCATGGGACTTCAAGTGTGAAGTCCTCTGTTTCTATAGGTAGCGTCTTTTCATATATTTTCATTGAATGGCTGATCTCGATGTTTTGTGGCTGATCTCGATGTTTGGTGGCTGCTCAAAGCAAGTTGCTGAAGTGATCTTTCCATTTCCCTACACGCTGGTCTGCGTCTATTGATTGGACTAGGCCTACTTCAAAGCAGTTTTGAACTTCTACTGTGTAAGCACTGTGTAAGCATCCTTTGCTGCATTGTCAGTTTCTCCCAGTCATATGTGATTAGCTTGCTTATCCTGGGTTTGCTGGCTCTCAAACTGATTCTGATCTCTGCAGTCACGATACCGTGATCCGAACGTTGCAGAGGCACACTCAAGAGGGAGTATTTGTTTAAAAGTATTCTCACGACCCTTTACTAACCGCGCTGGCGCACGGTAAATAAAATGTCTTGAGAATAATTAAAAAATAGTTCTGCTTTTAAACTTCTATTTTCGTTCTTGTATATATAGGACTCCCAACTTTAGGGTACATTCGGGGGGAAAAGTAACAATTTAAGAATAATAATTTTTAAAGTGGAAATTGTTCTCTAGTATAATGTACCGTTACCGTAGTTATTATTCTGGAAAATATTTAATAAAATATAATAATTTTACGTAGAAATACAGTGAAATATGTTGTATTATATTTTATCTTTTCGCATAAGTTTCTATAATATATAATTTAGCAACAAAAAGTACTAATTTAAGCATAAAATTACGTGAGGGTGCGGTGGGGATTGGCCGCAATAAAAATTCATCCCTATCCAGAGGAAAAGGGAGATAGCCGATTACTCCCAAAAATAAAACTGTAACCTGTTCTATTGTGTTTAGTATATTGTTTTGGTTAAAATAACGTGCCACTGTAACCTGCTCCTTTCCCTAAATTGAGAATTTAACATTGAGGCGGGATATTAATTCGCCAAGATGGGATTTGCGTACAGTCCCCCCCCCCCCCCCCCCCCCCCTGAGTGTGCGGCTAACACCTTAATAATGCCGAACCAACGAGGAATTTTGATTGTTTTAACATTCTTAAACTTTTCCATTCCACTGTATCCGGTCCATATCACTACCTCAACCCAATGAGACCCTTTCACATAACTTACTATACTGTCACTGAATGCTTACTCATTGCCTCGAGTGTTTTTCACTTTATATTTATATGAATTGTTCTTCCTATAATAATGGAAGATATGCATCCTGTAGTCAATATATCTCCTCTCGAACCCTTGCCTAATTATAATCCCTCGGTCAATCAATTATTCAGAGGAGTGTGTTTGCCTCGGGGATTGCTTCCGGTTTAATCGATAATTTTCCAAGTCGCCGTAAATCGCTCCTGATTTAATATCAGCCAGCTTCGCGAGTCGCGCGTTATTCAAATCTATTCCACTCCAATATCTTTGCGAATAATATTACCATTTTCTAATGCGATTTACTGTCACCGAAACTAAATATATTCTAGATGTTTGGCGAGTTTCGTACCAACCCGAATCATATGAATTTGTTGATATTTTACATCAAAGATTATTGGCTTATTTGCTGTTAACCAATATTACATTGATTTACTAATTGATTCTCTTTTCCAATTCAACAAATGTTAAATAATACTTATAAAGAGATAATTATATTGCTCAAGATTGGAATATATCTGGAGCATTTGCTTCTACAAAGATAATAAATCAAAACTACGGAGTCACCATTCTGTAGGCCTGATCCTAAGCAGTAAGCACATTTCAAAATTTAGTGGATGCACACTGAGATTTCATATCTTAGAAAAAGTTTCCAGAAAAAAAAAATTGTAATAGAGCTTTTAACTCTGTCATATCGTCAATGGGTGTGACCAAGAAAGTGAAAATATAGATTTTAATTATGACAAGAAATAAGGGGGGAATTATCGCGGTTTATATAATCATAGCCAGTCACTCGGCGCCACTGACATGGTGAAGCAGCATGCATTCCATTTATATTCGGTGCGGCTATGGTGAAGGGAAGACGTCCCTTTTTCCATAGTTTTCCATTCGGAACTTCGAACTTGGGAATGAACAACAGTCCCGAACTGGTAGACCTGAGATACAGTAGCTGGCTGGCGCGTACGGGGTTCGCAGTTTACAGAGATAAGAGGGATCATACATAGCCTTGTAGACACTTGTTTACGTATAAGATTCGATTCGGCGTCAGATTGCGATCCAGTGCAACATGTTACCCATTTACACCATTATCGTATACATTATTGTATACTTCACTTTAAATTGTTCGCACATTAACAATTATTCTATAGGCCAATTTTATTCTGCAGTATTATTCTAAATTTAATTGAAAATTGTATATAACCTTAAATTAAATTTTTTTTATTGAACTTTGCCGACTTTATATACATCACAAAAACCACAGTTCGCAGGCAGTTTTGAAAAAATGCTAATTGTTGAATGACACACCTAATACACGACGTGCTTTGCTTAAGGATAACAGTTAGTACTGTACCATTGAGTTACAATGAAACTGCTATCTGTCAGTCATTAATCGAAAGATTTATAATTCCATATAAAGGAAAGATTGAGAAACGAATCTGGCACTTTCTGCCCTGGTGATAGGCACGCGGAACCGGTATGCGAAAACCAGGGCGGCCCGGAAATCAAGTTTTAAATTATATTCATTATGAAAGCCCAGTGAAACATAAGAAACTACTAAAGCCAACTTTAATGAAAGCTCCTTATCTATGGGCGAGATATCCCACGGCCACTATAGGGCACTGCCAGGATCACCAGATACATTCCATAGGATAATGCAGTTCCAGATCAGGAAATTAGTCTTGCTCATGCAAGACTAATTTCCTGATCTGGCCCGAAAGCCCTTCCTGGTGTTCAATTATTAGTCTCAATTTTGTTCTTTCAAATTTTTTATTAAGCCACTAGATTATTCTGCTTGGTTTGTGCTTTAGAAGCTTGCTGGTTCAGCTTCTATGGCTACGTGGTGATTTGCCCTTGGATGTTCTAAATTAGGAATGTTGTCCTGTCTTTCATTTATTCAGTGCCGTTACATGTTTTGCTTACTTCGTGTACTGATCAAGGTTATGTAGTTTGTAAGGTACTGTCTATTGTGTATTGTGTTATGGTTTGAATACGGTTTACGCTGTAAGGGGAACTGTACGTACGTATACAGTAAAGTGTGTGAGATGTGTAAAGTTATTATTATAAAAGAAAATCGATGCAAATAATAACATCAAAAATTACCTGTAATAAATATTCTCTGTGGTACCATTATGCTACCAAATCTCATGTATAGATTATATAATAGCCTGTCACTGTGACTTATACCACTTTTCATAAATTTCAGGACATATGTCCTTTTTATAAAGCGCAATTGAAGCTTATAGGAGACAGGGGATAAACTGAACGTAAATCCCATCTCGGCGAATCATCAATGTTAATTACCAATTTAGGGAAAGGAGCAGATTATAGTGGAACGTTATTCTAACCAAAACAACAAACGAATGTCATTAGAACAGGTTACAGTTTTATTTTTGAGAATAATCAGTTGTTATTTATGCCGATTTTCCCCTGGAAGGGGATGAATTTTGATTGGATAGAAAGTCCCCCCCCCCTCCCCATCTGGTTTATTGACACTATATGCTGGTTGTGTCAGCAACCCGCTGACTCTAAAGAACATATCCAATGCTGCTCTGCTATCTCCCCAATCTCATCGGATTTATTCTCGCTTTGTTTTTCATCTGCCTTGAGCAACCGGATTTTAATTAAGTTAGTGCCTGTTTAAACATACACATGGTGGTAATAAAATCACCAATCCATTGACACTGTATTATTTTATTAAGTTGGTTAAATGGATATATTATCCTATTAATAATCAATTGTTACTAACAGTTTTATACTAATTGTCAAAGTAATATTTTACAAGTTATTAGACTTGACATTAAAGGAGTCATGTTCGCTCAGTCATGGAGGTAGCCTTATAAATAGGTCGTTAAAAGCCTAATCTTGTTCACGGTAAACGGTAGAGCTGGGTTTTAGCAACTATGTACCACTATAAAATTGTATAGAACCCCTATTTCTTGTTTATATGCGTGGTATTTCCATATCAAACTTTGTCAATTCGAGTTATTTAACCGTCACATTTTCTATCCAGCAAATAGCATTACGTAAGTAAAAGATTCACACACCATGTTTAGGTATTCTTTATTGTAGCATATTATTGTCTATTTGTGTAAATTTTAAACAATGTAATTTCATTTTATGGTAACAAAACACACTAATCATCGCAGAGTACATCAATATATTCAGGTTGAGAATCCAAAGCATTAATGCGTGTCAGCATTACAAGGCCTACATTCATGCGGCTGTCTCAATATTTATTGTAATAAACATAAAAGTCAATCAAATTTAAGGAGGACAGGTGCAGCTGTACTCGTTTAGGCTTGTTGGATGTAATTCGAATTTAGAAATCAATAATTCCATAATCTTCTTGTATGAAATAGAAGTGTAAAGCGAAAATAAGTTCATAAGTATTAACTCTATTAAATGCTGTCTGTATGTGTGGGATTCTAGTTTGCTCCATAAGTGATGGCCAGAACAAGTAAATAACAAGTGCAAGAACAAGTACTCGAACAAGTACTCGAACAAGTAATTCTATATTCAACTGATTTGTTGCTGCAGAAAAGTTATTTTGCGAACAAATAATTTATAATTTTTGCTTGTTTGCTTGAGTTAAGGTGGTATTCCACTGGGTAGTAGTTGTGTTCAAACGCCATATATCCTAATACATCAATATATATATATATTTATTATTACAGGCAGATTGGTACTGACTTCCAGACTCACTGATACTACACTTACATCTGTACAAACATACTCAGTTACCAGCAGTACTGCATAGTACCACAACCGTACACTAGTACTATTACAGTAGTCACAGTTGGTTTAATTTTGATTATGTAATGACCCCCCCCCCCCCCCGACAGAAATTTGTAATATATTTATTTATTTATATTTTTTCTATTTTTTAAATTTAATATTAATTAGTATTGATTTTTTAATAAGAAAAAAATATTTAAAATATTTATTATAGAAATTATTAGAAATTTATTGATTTGATTATGGTTTATCTTGAAACAAAACGTTTGTGAAGATGAGGCTGAGCCATAGACTTATAAAAATTTAGTACAAGTTATTTCAGGAAGATATGGCATGTTATTTTAGATTTCAATATGGTTTAATAAGTAAATAACCACACAAAATCAAAACAATGGATTCATTAAATAATCGTGATCGGTCTATAATTAGCATTGATGTATATGGCATACATTTTTTTAATTTGATTTTGTGAGGAATTTTTCACATCTATCGTTTTTTTGCGCGGAATTTAGCGCGAAAAAAGTAGTAAAAATGTATCATGTACATTTATTGAAACTCAATCAACGGTCATTCATTACAGACGTAACAATAAAAAGTATTTATATTATCTTTGATAGACAACATTCGCCTATATGTCCAAATCAAATAGTGACACTGCTACTGTGTTTGTTAACTCAATAGAATGCAGATTAATATTCCATTGTACAACTGCTACTTATCTGTAGTTGCTCCGCCATTTACTCATTTATAATACGTTAATTCGATGTAATTAATTTGTTACAAAAGAGCCCTTAAGTGTGTTTGCACTTCCTCCATCATCATCTCAAGTGTTCTTGCCAACTCCCATTAAATGTAGTGCCAGAACTCCCATCGGGATATCATTTAATCTCCCATGTTATGCACATAGAGGTTAAAACTATGCTCTCTGCGTGACACCTCAACGTGTTACTTACTATGTTGCGATTTCAATATTTTTTCACAGCGATTGGTTTGTTATAATGTGCCGCGCGGGTGACCTCAAAGTCATATCTTATTAAAACAGTTTCGTAATGCAATAAATATTTGTTTCATAAGAGTCAGGCTAAACTGATAAACATATGGCATTCAATTCACTATAATTGAGTAGGTTATAATGCATTAATTAACATATTATGGTAAGTATAATGTTGAATAGTAGATAGTAGATTATTAATTCATTAAATCGTTTACTATAGAGGCGCATCTGAACTATAATTGTATAATATTGTCTAAATAATATATGTTAGTATTTTCTGTATTTATTGTAACTTTAGGCCTAATATTTTAGTAACTAATACTTCTTCTATGTCTAAAATTTAAATGTTTATGGCAACGGAGGTGAGGTTCAGTAGACCACTATTACTAACATCACAGCTCGCAGGTTAAGGAATTTGGTTCGAATTGAAACTCGAAATTCATGTCAGAAATCTATCGACATGATTTAAGAAATATGCTTTTTTGAGGCTAAAAATGTTTATCGTTCTTACCATCAATTTATGTAGGCTAAATAAAATATTGTGTATTGTTTTGGTTACCCAACAGGTTTTCCCTAAAAACCCTTCAAAATTAACTATATTATTACTGATTCACTATATTATTACTGATTAACTATATTATTACTGATTAACTATATTATAACTGATTCACTATATTATTACTGATTCGTATTTATTTACTATTAAATACTATGAACAAAAAGTCAAATACAATTTTTAATTTTAATTTCCACCACCACCAAAATTAAATTTAGTAAGATTTTTACATCCTTCCACCAAACACAAGTCTAAAACTTGGATTCACCGTAAAACCGGCACCGTCCCCAAACCCGAGCGCCCTCCATGGCCGCCTACCGCCACGCAGGCACAGGGAGTTTGAGCGCAACAGCGCAAACAATAGGCGCCTCTGCACTCCGCCCAGCACACAGGCTAGGCCTCGCTCTCGCATCCCACGCTGCCGGGCCACCAGGGTCTCCGCGAGGTGGCGGATTAGGATATCGGCCTCCTTGCACCACACCCCGTCGGTGGTTCCGACTAGGGAGGTGAAGGAGATCCGACGGTCCTCGCACACTGCGGCATAGTGTACCTTCTTGGCGCGGACCCTCTGCTGGAGAACGGAGTCTAGAGACCGGTTAACATAAGAGGGGGCGTCAGCGTTTACAACCGCAATGTCAAATGACGCCACCCTCTGTTCGGCCCAGACTCCCCTCGCCAGGAGGTCCGCCCTTACTCCACCCACCTCGCGGCCCTGTCTGTCCAGGTAGCCGGACGCCAACGTAACCTCACGCTGGACGCACGAGCCCCCGAACGCGGACGCGATTAAGTCCCCGAAGATCTCCCGCACCTCATTGTGCCGCTTGATAATCAAGCCCCCCGACTTGCAATTAAGGGCGTGGGACGTCGAAAAAGACTCCCCACACCCCTCGCACTTAGCCGGGAGGCCGGGCGGCGTCAACCCATACCGCAAGGCAAGGTTGTCCCGGAAACTTCGGGGTCCAGGTCGGTGTGGTCCACCGCCGAAGGCTGAGCGGTCAGCCACCCTCCCGTCTTGTGGGAGACCGTGCGCTCCACCATGCGGCGCCATTCGTTTCCCTAAAAACCCAGTTTATGTAAGTGCTTATTCTAACCAAAACAATAAACTAATTAGCATTTATACAGGTTATAAGACAGAAATAAGTTCTATAAAGCACTTAATAAGAAGAAATTTAATAAAATATATAAATTTATAAATTTATATATATAAAATTCCAATAAAAAGTCGACCTAAAAGTGAATAACTATGGTATTCGCATGGGAGGGCAATATTCATGGAACATCCTGAGTCATCCATAATTCCAATGGGGTGGATATATTCCCCTTTAATCTGGTAGCAGAACCCATGGATCACAAGGAAAATATGTTGCAGATTTCGAAATTTTGAGAGAGTTTAAAATTTGATTACAGGTTAGAAGAAAATATCTTCTTCAAAGTTGATCTTTTAAATAAAAGTCAATAAAAGTAAAAGGAAATCGAACAGCTGTAGATGATTCAACTGTTGATTGATATAAATGATTTTCATTCTCTCTGGATTTATCTAACGAACCCAGAATTTGCAGGCTTGAGGTAAAATGTGGTTGAAAGACCCTCCCCCACACGTATCACAACCAAATCTAGAAAGGACTAGGAGCCATGTTCCTCCATCTCAATGGTACACTATTGAGATTGGGATGGAGGGCATTGACCTCTTTCGTCTTCTTTGGAGTTTGGAGCCCTCAGTGAGATGCTTGTCGAACTGTGACATAAGGTTGACTGTTGATTGTGTATGGGACCCAATGGATTCCCCATGTCGACACAATCTATCACACAGACGTAGTTAGCATGGTGACCTATGTATACAACATCCTTGATAATTAAGTGAATGAGATGTTCTTTTCTGTAGATAAACAGCCTATTTGCTTGCTGTACAAGTAGGTAGGTTAGGTGTAGGTGTGATTTTTACCCTCATTTTTGCTCAATTGATTTAATTATAATTGTTCCATCATATTATGCAAACTATGTTATCTGAAAATATATTTTAATTCTGATTCAATGGATAACTTAGTTACATATTATATATTTGATTAATAATCAATTATACTATTTATATATGACATAGCGGTAGAGAGCCCGTAGGCAGGTTGGTCAAGCAATCATTTTATCAGTTACAGTTCAGTGCAATTTAACTTATATCTCCAAATCGCATAATATATACTGGTAGTAATTTGTTTGAAAGGAGGTGCCAAAATGAAGTGTACTAATTGTTAAGTGTTTACAATGCTAAAGTCCAGATTAAATAATTTAGAGATAATTCGAAATCCTAAGTACTTGTTTAATACAAACATTTACGATTTATTTTATTCAATATTATATTTAATAAATACGAAGAAGTATAATAATCCTCAAAACTATTCCGTGATGTTTTATTTCGTAATGTTAGAGATGGTGTTAAACGGACTTTAACAAATTGTTATTTAATTATTTTATTTTTTTTTTATTTATATAGTTAATTACTTGGAATTATCTTGAATACTTTGAGGTTCATAGACGTTTTTTCACTTTATTGTCGAGGTCAACATTATGAGTAACTCGGGATCGCAGGTTAGTTTGATGGCTTTAGAGCATTTTCTGTCATCATTGATTTGTTTAGCAATAAACGGCAGTGAAATATAACGGCAGAAAGTCTGGTATTCTTCACATGGGACAGTTACCCCCATGTAAAGAATACCAGGTTTTCACCAAAACCACAGGTTACAGAAGGGCTGAATCTAACCAAAACAATAAACGAATTAGTATATGTACAGGTTATAAGACAGAAATAAGCGCTATAAAACACTTAATAAAGATAAATTAAAAAAAATAAAAAATCTTCATATATAAAAAAAAAATAAAAAGTCGACCGAAAAGTGAAATCCTGGTATTCTTCACATAGGCGATAAAATCATTATTAATCTATTTGAGTTTGAGATAATATAATGTTGTGAATATGATTTTAGGTTGTCAATATTTTGAAGTTGAATTTGTTGGATTTAAAAAGAACCAAAACTGTAATTTTTTTTATTGTTTTACATATCATCATAGCCTTTGTTTAGTTTAGCTCCTGTTTTAAGTATTACGGGTATGAAGGGAGGGTCCTAACCTCAATATTATATTGTTGAAGTTTTGAACAGAATAGATGATAGTAACCAAAAGCATTACCCTCAGGTTTATTGACACTGCCTCCAAGCGGTTGATGAAATACCATGTTTTTAATAATTAGATGGGTAGAGCAGTTTATGACTTTGCCAAAGTAATTGGCTTAGTTTTTCCGTGTTTGCGAGTAAGGCAGACTACCATATAACTACATCCATATGGGTTGGGTTTTGCCTCGAGTATTGCCAGTTTCTGTCCCAGTAGAACAGCCAGATAAACAACATATCTCTAGCATATTTTTATTTCGCCAGAGAGAGCCCAGATGTTTCAATTCAATTATTGCTCTTTAAACCACAATAAATTGTGAGTCTTCGAAAATATAAATATTATGAAATTATTTATATCCATTTATTTGTGAAGCGTTTTTAAATTTTAGTTACATCGCGCAACGCCACACCGCCACAGTTCGCGATCAGCCATGTAGACCCCAATTGATCTGCATTAGCAAGACCAAACAGTGTCTTTCAGGGAGAGTTTCAGGAATGACCATGTTTCTTCTTGCCAGTCGGGTCGCATATAAAAAGATCATATGCGCTCAGTCCCACTACAACATCACTGGTGGAAGAAAACTCATCCTTCGTGTTTTTACCAAGATTGTATGTATATTGCCTGACGATAAAGTAGTATCAAGTAGTATCAAGTAGTAAGCAGTATCCTGGTGTGCGCACCATCAAGGGATCTGATTTCTTTTGCAGTAAGAGAAAAGCCCAACATGGACTGCATCAAGGGGTTTACAGCTGCCTGGAATAGATTCACCTTCAGATAATGTTTTGATTCCAGTTGATGCATAAACCCTTGATGTTTACTTAATGGTACATTTCCGAAACAAAAATCCTTGGTAGCCTACATCGCCAACAAGGCAATCCACCATCCATTGACTGAGCACACTAACAGCCTCTGACCCGCTGGGTGCTATCTATCTTGCTCTTTGTATTAAGTGTATTGGTTGTTTCCTCTACCTCTACAACCACTGGCTGGTTGAAGAAGCAGAGACAATCGCAGCACATAGTCCACCACAATAATGGTGAGCTGTAAACCTTTAAGTACACCCGAGGGTACTTCAAATGGATCTTATCTCCATCTGTCCAACGATTTGTGCCACCACAAATACAATATACAATTTGCCTGTAAAGTGGAGGTCGCTTTGTTTAAATGGCAAGCTTGGGGGAATAACATGCGACTGATGCCAGCTCATTCCCTGTGATTGATAAGTTAACTTTGAGACGTGATATTCATTCGAGGATTCATGGGATTTGCGTCCAGTCACCCCCCCTCCCCCCCCCCCCCCCCTGTCTACCTCACAGATAATTGATTAATAATCCGCAGAAGTGTTAGTATGGTACAGTGTTCTATTTCGGCTATCGTTTTCACAATAAAAACTCAATACTCATCTATGGGAAGTACTTAGCGTGAACTTCTGCTGTGAAAATTAACGGCAAATTCAATCTGCCGTGAACTCATGTCGTGAAGAAGTTCACCACAGGTTGAATTTGCCGTCAATTTTCAGTATATTCATTCGTTCATTATATGATATTATCCACTACAATAGAAGTAGCTACCAGACACCAGTTGCAACAATTCCTAATTAATTTTTATTGCTACCATGACGGGTTGGCTCCATCTACCGTATCGGAGCCGCAGACACTAATATTGTAATAACTTTTGAGTGTGTTGTTGATTGGTGAATGGGGTGAAGGGTTAATAATATTAATAAAAAACGCTTTGTTTTTTTTATTGCTTTTTGTAGGTCTGGGAAGGGGGGCCGTTGTGATTAATAAAAAGGACAATACAATTTAATGATGGCTCCATATCGCTTTCCTTAATTAAACAGTGCTGCTACATTGTCTTGATTTCGAATCCGCTACGTCACATAGTCAATGTATTGAAACGGAGCGGGAACAACGTTGATTTGCGCTTAATAATCAGATTAAATAGAAAAATATTAATTAGTTTATTTCATTATTTCCAAACCCCTTGATGTATTAATTAACTTGTTTGTTTTGATTGTAATAATCTAAAACTGAATTAACCATGTGTTTGTGCTTGTGCTTGTTCATGTAGCGAGCATGTCCTTGCGGACAAACTATGAAACAAACAATATGGTTTGTAGCCACCCAACATCATGCTGGTACACGTATTGGGATGTTCCTGCCATTGTATTTGATTAATTGCTAGTAATCTTCTATAGCAGCTGTAAGTCGCGGAGAGTAACATTCACTCAATATGCCTCAAATATCGACCGCCAACACCCAAATCACATGCAATAATGTAAGCGCTATCGATTCGTGCACCTGAGCAATTTAGTGCATCAGGGCAGAATCGACAAAGTCTCATTCATCGAATATTGAATATTCAAATTTAATATGATAATATTTAATACACAATATATTTTTATATAAGCGACGTAGTTTACATGCTCAGAGAAAAAATATAAAGAAATAAAATAATAATACAATTTAAAGTTAATAATGCGCATAATGCGCATACGGTAACATTTACATATTTTTATACTCGTGGCAAGACCCTCTACACCCCCAACAGATTCTCCACCGCCGGAGTATACCTGAAAGTATTTTAACTAATTTAGTGGTAGACGCACTTCATACCTGTATAACCTGATGAAAGTGTTTTTCAATAAAATCCTGTATTTAGATGTTTCATTGTTATTTATAACTTAATTTGTAAATAATAAAGGAATATAACAGTTATATGCCGTTTTATTTATGAATTACTATTATCTATACTATATCTGGTACTAACTATGAGTTGAGTACCAGTTAAATATCTATCTATAAATAAGCTTGCTACTATTATCGAATTTTATGTAATAATGGGGGCCATAACACGCAATACAAATTTTTCAGGAAGACTTTTTAAAAATTTACATCTTAATGTAATGTCAGGGGGCGCATGGTGATGTTAGTTAGATGTGGGTTAAAGGATGTTACTGAATTAGGACACTCTTATTCACCAGGACATGGTGTACGTGCTCATACAGTTGAGTGATTATACTCATGTCATTTTGAAACATAGTCTTAGCATTGTCTTGGTGTTTAACATTTGGAGCTGATATTTACATGTATTCTATTCCGTGTGTATACGAACCTGATTGAGAAGGATAAACCGAATATGTGTCGGTAATTATATTATAATGATGCAGCCTGTTACGTATTAAATACACCTACCTCACTTGGGTTTTGGTTACAAGTTACAGCACGAAGGATCCCATGGGATGCGTGTATATACAAAAATGGATGGATGAAGGACAATTATTTCATCCTGGAAAAGTTAATATAATGTAGTTTTACCAAATTCCAAATTTGTTAAATCCACAATCCGTCCACAGCACACCGTGCCCCACGCACAGCACATCGAGCCCCACCCACAGCACATCGAGCCGCACCCACAGCACGTTTAGCCCCACCCACATCACATCGAGCCCCACTCACAGCACATCGAGCCCCACCCACAGCACATTGAACCCCACCCACAGCACATCGAGCCCCACCCACAGCACATCGAGCCGCACCCACAGCACGTTTAGCCCCAGCCACAGCACATCGAGCCCCACTCACAGCACATCGTGCCCCACCCACAGCACATCGAGTCCCACCCACAGCACATCGTGCCCCACCCAAAGCACACCGTGCCCACTCACAGCACATCGAACGCCATCCACAGCACATCGAGCCCCACCCACAGCACATCGAACGCCACCCACAGCACATCGAGCCCCACCCACAGCACATCGAGCCGCACCCACAGCACGTTTAGCCCCACCCACAGCAGATCGAGCCCCATCCACAGCACATCGAGCCCCACTCACAGCACATCGAACCCCACCCAAAGCACATCGAATCCCACCCACAGCACATCGAGCCCCACCCACAGCACATCGAGCCGCACCCACAGCACGTTTAGCCCCACCCACAGCACGTTTAGCCCCACCCACAGCACATCGAGCCGCACCCACAGCACGTTTAGCCCCACCCACAGCACATCGAGCCCCACTCACAGCGCATCGACCCCTATCCACAGCACATCGAGCCCTACCCACAGCATATCGAGCCCCACCCACAGCACATCAAGCCGCACCACAGCACGTATAGCCCCACCCACAGCACATCGAGCCCCACCCACAGCACATCGAGCCCGACTCACAGCACATCGTGCCCCACCCACAGCACATCGAGTCCCACCAACAGCACATCGAGCCGCACCCACAGCACGTTTAGCCCCACCCAAGGCACATCGAGCCCCACCCACAGCACATCGAGCACCACTCACAGCACATCGTGCCCCACCCACAGCACATCGAGTCCCACCCACAGCACATCGAACTCCACCCACAGCACATCGAGCCCCACCCACAGCACATCGAACGCCACCCACAGCACATCGAGCCCCACCCACAGCACATCGAGGCGCACCCACAGCACGTTTAGCCCCACCCACAGCACATCAAGCCCCACCCACAGCACATCGAGTCCCACCCACAGCACATCGAACTCCACCCAGAGCACATCGAGCCCCACCCACAGCACATCGAACGCCACCCACAGCACATCGAGCCCCACCCACAGCACATCGAGGCGCACCCACAGCACGTTTAGCCCCACCCACAGCACATCAAGCCCCACCCACAGCACATCGAGCCCCACCCACAGCACATCGAACGCCACCCACAGCACATCGAGCCACACCCACAGCACATCGAGCCCGACCCACAGCACATCGTGCCCCACCCACAGCACATCGAGTCCCACCTACAGCACATCGTTCCCCACCCAAAGCACATCGTGCCCCACTCACAGCACATCGAACTCCACCCACAGCACATCGAGCCCCACCCACAGCACATCGAACGCCACCCACAGCACATCGAGCCACACCCACAGCACATCGAGGCGCACCCACAGCACGTTTAGCCCCACCCACAGCACATCGAGCCCCACTCACAGCACATCGAGCCCCACCCACAGCACATCGAACCCCACCCACAGCACATCGAGCCCCACCCACAGCACATCGTGTGACTTGAGTTGTGTCAAAGGTTATAAGGCATGGCCTAATATATATTCTGTATGTGATATATTGGTGGAGGTTGTCCGTACCGGTACGGTTATTCGGTCTTTTGTGTGTGGTTTGTATTCGGTCATATTGCTGGAGTATACTGTTATACAGTCAGAAGTTATTAGTAAAGAATTGGAATTAGTTATTTTGACAATGGTAGCAGAGCGTTTTGTCGTCGTATGTATGTTGTAAATTAATTCCTGAATTGCAGAATTAATTGCTGTATTTTGGATCAATACTAGATTTGGATACCGTGTTGCCGGTAGGTTGCCGTGTATACCTAGATACACAGTACCGGTAGTACACGGCCGTATACAGTAAATCAGTAAATGCTGAAATGTTCAGACTGCGGTAGGCGGCTTATCCACGGATTGACAGATCCGAATGACAGTTCTATGGTAATAATTAAATTTATCTAGCTGCTAGCCCACCACTGTAGCAGTGTAGGGCTATTGAATTTATTTATAATAGGCCTACTGCTGCATGTTTAACAATAAAGTTCTATTGGACTAGGCCTAGCAGAATCAGCCTACAGGCTTAGGCCTACTCAAACTGCGATACCGGTATGTCTGAAGGCGAATGTCGGCGTAAGCCGCCTAAACTAGAGAAAGACTATAAAGAATGGGTCAAACTTGTTAGGATGTGGTCTAGAGTAACAACTGTTAAAAAGAAAAATCAGGCCTATGAGGTTATTCTGTCATTCCCGGATGGAGAGGCACGATCTGCATGTGTGGCAATAGATGATGCAGAATTAGATTCTGAGGTAGGCCTTGAGGCAATTGTGAAAGAATTGGATAAACTGTACCTTAAAGACGAACAAACACAGGGGTATGAGGCATGGATAAAATTAAAATCATTCGCCAAAACAACTGACATAAATTTCCAGGGATATTGCAGTCAGTTTTCTAGGCTGAGAAAGGAAGCAAAGGAATTTGATGTAGAGGTAAGTGAAACCACTTTTGCCTACATGTTGCTTGATAGTGCGGGTTTGGGAAAACAACAAAGGCTGTTAGTTTTGTCAGTTGCAATGAGTGCTGCCCATGGTGCTAAAGTAAGTCCAAATCATGTGGAATCTGCACTAAGACGGTTAACAAATTCGATTAAAGGCAAAGACGAAGAGGATGTACTACAAACAGCTTGTTTTGAGGACAACGAGACTGAAGTTGTAAGTGATAATGAATTTG
The DNA here is from genome assembly GCA_032718475.1 of Nemertoderma westbladi. Classification (NCBI taxonomy): domain Eukaryota; kingdom Metazoa; phylum Xenacoelomorpha; order Nemertodermatida; family Nemertodermatidae; genus Nemertoderma; species Nemertoderma westbladi. The sequence goes on from JAUCBJ010003773.1 coordinate 122,726, forward strand.
ATGTTTCTGAATATCAAAAATGGTTTCATGGATTAACAGAACAAGATAGAGCTCAAGTTTTTGAATCAGCATTTATTTCCGATCAAGGTACCGGTAGGTCAAAGCGATTACAGAGGAATTATTTCGTAGGCCGCTCGAGAGTTCCATATCAACGCTATTCTCGGGGTAATGCTTCTTTAAATTACATTAGGGAACCGAACCCCATAGATAAAAGGTCAAATGAACCTATGAAGTGTTTGAGTTGCGGAAGTATTTACCATTTAATCAAGAACTGCAACTCCAAATACCGTAATGAATATGTAAACATTAGTACTGGAAATGGCAATAACTCTGCAGATTCAATGAATAGAAAAGAAAGAAATGAAATTGCTGAAGACATATATCATATTGAGAGCACCTTTGCTATGATTGGTGGAATGGATTGTGATTCAGAGTGCTGGGCAATTATTGATTCAGCAGCAACAAAATCTGTTTGTGGTACAATATGGTACAATAAATTTCGATCTATATTATTCAACAAATTCGGATTGGTTCCTGAGGAATCCAAAACAACATCTGTATATAAATTCGGTCATGGAGGGATACGAAATGCAGTATTTTCCTCAAAGTTACCTATATATCTCTATGGAAAAAGCCAAAAACGTGTTTGCCATTAGCTGAGGTTTTTAACAGCTGCATAGCAATGGATTTAACTGATTGGATTAACCCAAACGACTGCCAGAAATATAAACTTTTGCATATTATAGACATAGCTACAAGATATTCAGTTGCTCAGTTTGTTAAGGATAAGAATCCCGAGAGTATTATTGCAGGAATCTGTAAGCGGTGGGTGAGTGTATTTGGTCCGCCAATGCATTTTTTCCATGATAATGGTGGTGAATTTACAGCATATGTTATTCTCAGACTTGAACAAAAATTCAATTGTAAAGATGTTTCTACTGCTGCTTATTCTCCGTTTAGTAACGGAATTTGCGAGAGGCATAATGGATTGCTAAAGGAAACCTTAACAAAAACAGTTCTTTCAGATAAAACCATTTCAGTAAGTTTGGCTTTAGATTATTCGATATATGCTAAGAACTGTTTATATGATAGTGATGGTTTCTCGCCTAGTCAAAGAGTCTTTGGTAGAAATCCTAGAGTACCTTTGTTAGAAGAAGATGATTTGTTTCAAGTGCAAGCATCCGATAAGTGTGATTGGGATGATCCTATTCGTGACCAAATGAATGTTCTGTTTACCACTCGCAAGGCTTATATTTCTTCTGAGGCAAGTCGAAGACTGAAAACTGCTTTAACTCATAAGGTCACCACTCCGAGTGAGAATGTATCATCTGGACAAATTGTTTATTACTGGAGAGACAACGTTTCAAAAGAAAAGCGAGGTTGGAAGGGGCCAGGCATTGTAATAGGTCGAGATGGACCTACAATTCTCGTTAAACATGGTATAAACGTTATTAGAATTCACAGAATTCATATTAGAAAGTCAGAACCTATCAATGATGACGAAAGTTGCTGTGATGAAGATTATTGTAATAATAATAAAATGGATGAGAGTGAAAGAGTGAAGAAACTAACAAATGCTGTTATTAATCTAGATAATAATGGAGATGATGTGACAATTCCTTTACCAGTAGTTGGTGAAAATAAACAAATTTTGTCGAAAACTGTTGATGTTGACCTTGAGGGAGGCATACAGAATACAGCTGATAGAGTTGAAGGTGGTGCTAAAGATTTATCAACACATACATTATCGAGGGAGGTAAAGAATTTAAAAATAGATTCTAAACATTTTGATGAAATGGGTGGTTTACAACGTTCACAGCGAACTAGATTACCTCCGAAAGTGTATGGTATTGATGAAGTCTTGGAAACATCTTGTTGTTTGATCCTGAATTAGTAATGGAAGCAAAGCTGAAGGAATTGGAGAATTGGAGAGAATTTAAAGTCATTGAGGAAGTTTCTGTTTCGAAAAACACAGTTCCTTTAATATCATCCAGATTTGTTATTACTGAAAAATCAGAAAGTGCAGGAGAGGAGACCCATATCAAGGCACGGTTAGTTATCAGAGGCTTTCAGGATAACAAAAATGATATTGAAACGACTATGTCTCCGACAATAGACAAAGGTGTATTGCGTTTGGTGTTATCCTTGTTGCCTACCTTAAATTGGAAACCAAAATCGATAGATATAAGACGAGCTTTTTTGCAGAGCCCACTAGACCGAAATGTTTATGTGATACCACCTAAGGAGGCAAATGTACCTGAAGGTAATTGTTGGAAACTCAAGAAAGCTGCCTATGGGTTAGCAGATGCTCCTCGTAAATTTTATGAGAAAGTCCTTAGTATAATGACTGAGATTGGAATGGAGCAGAGTAGGGATGATCCCTGTTTATTTTTCTGTATTAAGGACAACAAGCTTGAAGGACTATTATGTATATATGTAGACGATTTTATTTATGGAGGTTCATATGAATTTGAAGAGAGAATAATTGGAAACATAAGAAAGAAACTGTTGGTTGGTGAGGAAAATATATCAAATCATCTGAAATTTGTTGGAATGGATATTCGTACAGAAAGTTGTGGGGATTCTTTTGAATTACATGTTTCACAGATCAATTATATTGATGGAATACATCAGATTAACTTACCTAAAAGACCCGATGATAGTGTCTTGCTCAAAGAAGAAGTAAGGGAATTGAGATCATTAATTGGAGCATTACAATGGTCTGCCACAGTAACACGACCGGATCTATCATATGGTGTATCAAATATCATGTCTCAGGTTGAAAATGCTACTGTAAAAACTCTGAAAGAAGCAAATAAACTTCTTAGAAGATGTAAAGCATTTTCCCCTTCAAAGATTGTGTACCAAAAATTGGAGGATCTTCCTGTTCTAGAATGTTATACAGATAGCAGCTTTGGAACTGGCCAAAATGGAAGTAGCCAGGGTGGAGTCATATTGGCGATGTCATCTGGAAACAAATTTAATATAGTGACTTGGCAATCAAAAAAGATCCGACGTGTGGCACGTTCAACTTTCGCGGCTGAAACACTTGCAGCAGCTGATGGGATTGATATGTTGATGTTCTTGTCTGGTATTCTAAATGAGATTCATTTTCATGTTAAACAAAAGCGTTTGAATACTGACTCGCAAAGTTTGGTTGATCATCTAAAGAGTGCAGATAGCAATGTCACTGAAAAGCGCCTTCGAGTGGATCTTGGAGCATTAAGAGAGCTAACTGATGAGGTTGAAGTGAGATTCGTGCATACCAAACTCCAACTTGCTGATTGCCTGACTAAGAATATAAGTGGATATATCTTGTGGGAAGTTATGAACTGTGGTGTTTGGTATTCTGACACACAACTTAAAAACTAAGATGAGTGTGACTTGAGTTGTGTCAAAGGTTATAAGGCATGGCCTAATATATATTCTGTATGTGATATATTGGTGGAGGTTGTCCGTACCGGTACGGTTATTCGGTCTTTTGTGTGTGGTTTGTATTCGGTCATATTGCTGGAGTATACTGTTATACAGTCAGAAATTATTAGTAAAGAATTGGAATTCGTTATTTTGACACATCGAGCTGCACCCACAGCACGTTTAGCCCCACCCACAACACTTCGAGCCCCACCCACAGCACATCGAGCCCCACTCACAGCACATCGTGCCCCACCCACAGCACATCGAGTCCCACCCACAGCACATCGCGCCCCACCCAAAGCACGTCGTGCCCCACTCACAGCACATCGACCCCTATCCACAGAACATCGAGCCCCACTCACAGCACATCGAGACCCACCCACAGCACATCGAGCCGCACCCACAGCACGTTTAGCCCCACCCACAGCACACCAAGCCCCACTCACAGCACATCGTGCCCCACCCACAGCACATCGAGCCCCACCCACAGCACATCGAGCCCCACTCACAGCACATCGAGCCCCACGAACAGCACACCGAACCCCACCCACAGCACATCGGGTGCCACCCACAGCACATCGGGTGCCACCCACAGCACATCGAGCGCCACCCACAGCACATCTAGCCCCACCCACAGCACATCGAACCCCACCCACAGCACATCGAACCCCAGCCACAGCACATCGAGCCCCACCCACAGCACGTTAAGCCCCACCCACAGCACATCGACCCCCACCCACAGCACATCGAGCCCCACACACAGCACATCGAGCCCCACCCACAGCACATCGTGCCCCACCCACATCACGTTTAGCCCCACCCACTGCACATCGAGCCCTACCGACAGCACATCGAACCCCACCCACAGCACATTGAGCGCCACCCACAGCACATCGTGCCCCACCCACAGCACACCGAGCCACACCCACAGCACATCGAGCCCCACCCACAGCACATCGAACCCCAGCCACAGCACATCGAGCCCCACCCACATCACATCGAACCCCACCCACAGCACGTTAAGCCCCATCCACAGCACATCGATCCCCACCCACAGCACATCGAGCCCCACACACAGCACATCGAGCCCCACCCACAGCACATCGTGCCCCACCCACATCACGTTTAGCCCCACCCACTGCACATCGAGCCCTACCGACAGCACATCGAACCCCACCCACAGCACATCGAGCTCCACCCACAGCACATCGTGCCCCACCCACAGCACGTTTAGCCCCACCCACTGCACATCGAGCCCCACCCACAGCACATCGAACCCCACCCACAGCACATCGAGCCCCACCCACAGCACATCGAGCCCCACCCACAGCACATCGAACCCCACTCACAGCACATTGAGCGCTACCCACAGCACATCGTGCCCCACCCACAGCACACCGAGCCACACCCACAGCACATCGAGCCCCACCCACAGCACATCATGTCCCACCCACAGCACACCGAGCCCAACCCACAGCACTTCGAGCCCCACCCACAGCACATCGAGCCCCACTCACAGCACATCGTGCCCCACCCACAGCACATCGAGTCCCACCCACAGCACATCGAACCCCACCCACAGCACATTGAGCGCCACCCACAGCACATCGTGCCCCACCCACAGCACACCGAGCCACACCCACAGCACATCGAACCCCACCCACATCACGTTTAGCAACCACCCACTGCACATCGAGCCATACCGACAGCCCATCGAACCCCACCCACAGCACATTGAGCGCCACCCACAGCACATCGTGCCCCACCCACAGCACACCGAGCCACACCCACAACACATCGAGCCCCACCCACAGCACATCGAGCCCCACTCACAGCACATCGTGCCCCACCCACAGCACATCGAACCCCACCCACAGCACATCGAGCCCCACCCACATCACATCGAACCCCACCCACAGCACGTTAAGCCCCATCCACAGCACATCGACCCCCACCCACAGCACATTGAGCCCCACACACAGCACATCGAGCCCCACCCACAGCACATCGTGCCCCACCCACATCACGTTTAGCAACCACCCACTGCACATCGAGCCATACCGACAGCACATCGAACCCCACCCACAGCACATTGAGCGCCACCCACAGCACATCGTGCCCCACCCACAGCACACCGAGCCACACCCACAGCACATCGAGCCCCACCCACAGCACATCGAGCCCCACTCACAGCACATCGTGCCCCACCCACAGCACATCGAACCCCACCCACAGCACATCGAGCCCCACCCACATCACATCGAACCCCACCCACAGCACGTTAAGCCCCATCCACAGCACATCGACCCCCACCCACAGCACATCGAGCCCCACACACAGCACATCGAGCCCCACCCACAGCACATCGTGCCCCACCCACATCACGTTTAGCCCCACCCACTGCACATCGAGCCCTACCGACAGCACATCGAACCCCACCCACAGCACATCGAGCTCCATCCACAGCACATCGTGCCCCACCCACAGCACGTTTAGCCCCACCCACTGCACATCGAGCCCCACCCACAGCACATCGAACCCCACCCACAGCACATTGAGCGCCACCCACAGCACATCGTGCCCCACCCACAGCACACCGAGCCAAACCCACAGCACATCGAGCCCCACCCACAGCACATCATGTCCCACCCACAGCACACCGAGCCCAACCCACAGCACTTCGAGCCCCACCCACAGCACATCGAACCCCACCCACAGCACGTTAAGCCCCATCCACAGCACATCGACCCTCACCCACAGCACATCGAGCCCCACACACAGAACATCGAGCCCCACCCACAGCACATCGTGCCCCACCCACATCACGTTTAGCCCCACCCACTGCACATCGAGCCCTACCGACAGCACATCGAACCCCACCCACAGCACATCGAGCTCCACCCACAGCACATCGTGCCCCACCCACAGCACGTTTAGCCCCACCCACAGCACATCGTGCCCCACCCACAGCACACCGAGCCACACCCACAGCACATCGAGCCCCACCCACAGCACATCATGTCCCACCCACAGCACACCGAGCCCAACCCACAGCACTTCGAGCCCCACCCACAGCACATCGTGCCCCACCCACAGTACATTGTGCCCACTCACAGCTCATCATGCCCCACCCACAGCACATCGAGCCCCACCCATACTAGTGCACTAGTTAACATTCATGATATTTTATGTTTTTCAGATTACTTTAGAGCTGTCGCATTCAGTATACTTTAACGATTCGCTCGGTAATGGAATATTGCACACGTTCAAGTACTTTCAGGAACTCGAGAACCTGTTAAACGAATGTGTTTCTGAGCTGAGTAACATTCCACTGCCCATAAACGGTTAGTTAGTTAACTAAATTTACCCTTTGTAACCTAATTTGCTTGCACCATTTAGGTTAAGAATCGGTCTAACTTTCTACCTTCTTCCTTAGTCATTTTTGAGATTATAAACAGTTTAAAATCTTGACACCGATATTCGATCATCAAATCTGACAATCGGGTTTCGAATTCGATTCGATCGAGATTTGACGGGGGTTGTATGGTTATTCGTACCTTCCTTAGAGTTCGGATATTTACTTTCAGTTTCTAAATTACTATCATTAAAATTCGAATCGCAAGCAGTTTCATTACTCCCATCTATAGGTTTGTTTTCAAAGTCGTATAAAACTTCTGTTTCTCCAAGTTGCACATCCAGATGGGAACTTCAGTTGATAATCTCGCTTATGGCCGATGCCGACAATAGATACTTTCTGTAAGGAATCCTACAAATAAAATCGTGTTGACAATGAGTTATTGAGTGATAAAATTTGAAACGGTTCTCACGATTTTCTTAATTTTTTGACCATAGATACATAGACGTAACCATAGATACATAGACCAAATGTAAGGTCGCTCGCAAATGTTCTAATACGAATAGGACGCTCTGATTGGCCGAAGCTGAAACTCGAAAAATACAGTAATAAACGAAACTCGTCCATATTAGCTAGGAACATCCCTTACCTTAGTCTCAACAACAACCTGGGTTTAACAACCTAGTTTCAACAACCACGACTTGGTTGCGCCAGAGGTCTAGGAATGAGACTCGTTAACTCAATAAGCGCACACTGTTTATGTGTGCGCTGTTTATGTGTGCGCTGTTTATGTGTGCGTTGTTTATGTGTGCGTTGTTTATGTGTGCGCTGTTTATGTGTGCGTTGTTTATGTGTGCGCTGTTTATGTGTGAGTTGTTTATGTGTGCGCTGTTTATGTGTGCGTTGTTTATGTGTGCGCTGTTTATGTGTGCGCTGTTTATGTGCGCGTTGTTTATTTGTCCGCTGTTTACGTGTGCGCTGTTTATGTGTGCGCTGTTTATGTGTGCGCTGTTTATGTGTGCGCTGATTATGTGTGCGCTGTTTATGTGTGCGCTGTAGGTATTTACTCAGAAGCTAGAGGGTTTGAAGTGAAACCATATTTGGCTTTTTCCATTTCATTGTTTATCATTTGTTCAAACTTGGCTAATATCTGGGGATATACACACACAGTGAGGGAACATTAGTGAACAGACTGACGTAGGCGGACATTTTGAATTCCACGCGAACTCATTCAATTTTTTAATTTCAAAATTAAGTGGAGATTATTAACATTTATCTCTCTCAGCATTTCAAAATTGTTTGGTTTTGGCTATAATATGGAATATAGGTGGGTTTGTAATAAATATTATTAAATTTGATTAACAAAAAATTTCGAAAAGTTGTCTGATACTTTTATGCAGGGTGGCTATGCAGACACCCACATAAAGTTTCAGACTAATTGCTCAAAAATTGTAGAAGTAGTAGGGTTTTGAAGTTGACAATTTCATAAAAAAATATTTGGAGATAATCGACCTTTCATTATACATAGTAATACAGTAGTAATTGAAATAGGTCACCCTCCCTAAATGGAAATTGTTATAAATTGAAAACTAAAAGAGCTATTAAATAGCAGTTTTCAGATTTGGAAATACCATATAATCGTGCATTTTAATAGATCATAAAAATAATTTCGATATATTTTGGACCAAAATGGTGCCCCCCCCCTCCCCCCTCCCCTTAAAATAAAGTGGTGCATAGGTGAATGGTCCTAGTTTGCCCTATTTACTAATTATGATTGTCTCGCTAAAAGGCTCGCCGTGACTGCGTTGCTCGCCCCACATTCATCCTAACGTATAATCATCCATACATTTATTAATTAAAAAAGAATTGATATTTCACTTAAATTCAAAACCTAAGATTAAAATCTGGCAATAGCCATCAATGCATAATTAATATTTGAAGAATAATTGTTGTTTTATACTGCGCGTTGAAACATATGATTTTAGTATCAAGTAATATGAGTGGATTAGCGAGTTTTACTGGGGAAAAGGTAAGGATGAATTATAATCATATCGTTTGCCAAAACTATGTTTGATACACCAGTGCCAGAATCAAACAATAAATTTAACAATAAGTTGTTACTAACTTAGCAACAACAATAAACAAAAATAACATTCACTTAGGTAAAGAAATTTATAAAGACTTTGTAAAGACATTATGGGATAAATATTTGACAAATTTTTCAATGGAATAATATTATTTTTATTTTACACAAATTTATTCTTAACTCATCGTAATTATCTTATGATTATAAGTTTATTTCTTAAGTTAGTCAATATAAATGGTAGTGATGGTAGTTAATATATTATAGAATTAAATAATTATTTAAAAATGATGCGCTGGTTAGTTTGTTTATAAGAAGCTTCATAAACCAATTTATAGTTGGTGCAACGCAAAATAAATTATGTTTTGATATCTAAAATGGCGGCTTCCAGGGATTCCAGTGAAAGGTCACTAAGAATTAACCGAGGAAGATCGAAACATGGAGATCTGCCGCGTCAACTGGACCAGATGATCGACCTCATATCAGAGGAAACTCAAGGTATTCATCTTATGGATCAGCACATTTTCGGCGAAGCTGACGTAGCCAATGAAAGCCTACGCAAAGAGTTAGAAGAAACACTTCTGGGGTTGAGAGAATACATGAAAAATGTAAAATCGCAAACTGAACGCCTCAATAAAGATTATGAATCTTTACTAAACAGCCATGAGAAAGATGAAAAAGTAATAAACGAATTAAGAAATGAAAATTCTAAACTTTCACTTTCAGTGGAAGATCAGAGGAAACAAAGTATCGAAAATGGTAAATTATGTGAGAGGATTTTAGAAATAGAACAATCTAACAAAGAACTTAGTTTGCAACTTTCAAAGCAGCCGTCTACCAAGCAGATTGATAATTGGAAGCACTCAGAGAAAGAACTCACAGTATTGAAAGACACTACCTCTGCATTGGAAAAGGTTAATAAGGATTTAGTCAATCAAATACAAACTTTGACTGTTCAACAAGGTATGTTAGAAAAAGAGGTGTCTCAAAATGAATCTACAAAAGAATATGTTAATGAGCTTATGATTGAAGTAGCAAATCTTGCGGCCACAAATGAGAAGTTGCAAGAAAGAATGGAAACCCAACATAGTGATTTTGAAACTCAGTTAGAAGGATATATTGACCCAAAACAATTGTTCACACAGATTCTACAATTGTGTGAATGTATGTCCAAAGAAGAGTCCTGCACTTCTCTAAATAACGAAAACAACATATCATGTAGTCTACTATTGAGGATTCAAAATACATTTCAAAATAAATTATCAGAATGGCATCAAGAAAGAGATCAATGCAATCATCAGCTGAATAAAGCTTCTCTAGAAATTAAAGCTTTATTAAGTAAAATGGAAGACATGGATGACAAATCAAAACATGAACTGCAAAAGGTAGTGCTGGATAAAATTGATGCCGAGGTTATCTGGCAAAATACTTTAGATTCTGTGAAGGTAAAGTTAGAATCTTCAGAAAGGGAAATGTCAACAATGCGAGCTCAAATGATTGAATTCACCAGCATAGAAACACAGCACATGCAGCAATGTAGTGATTATGAAAACACAATAAGTGAATTGCAAGAGAATTTAAAGAAAACAGATAAAAAGCTGAATACTTTAAAAGATGAGCATGCAAAGGTTCTAAATGACCATGGTGTACTTGTTGAGAACATGTTGATAAAAACTGAAGGTTTGAATTCGGATATTCATAGACTAGAATCGGAAAATAATAATATGAATAATAAATTCGAAACAGAACATGAAGAAGTAAGACGACTGGAAGAAGAAATCCATATTGCTGAAAATGAGATTGCAAAGAACTATGGAAATATTGATAATAATAACCAAACTATATCAGGGCAGGAGCAATTTATAAAAAAATTGAAGAAAGATATATCTGATAACAACAGAGAAACACAGCATCTACAATCCCACATTGATGGTCTCATATCACAGATAAGGGAAGGAGATGTTATAGGGAATCTAGGTGCCGAATTATCAAATATTAAAAGTCGCATGCAGCACCAAATGGAGCACATTAATGACCTAGCTGAAAATGTTGATTTTGTTAGAGAAGAATCAATTCTAGTCAAGTGCAACATACCTGAGCACCACTCAATGGAATTTAGAATTGAAAGTCTAAAGAAAAGCATTGGAAAATATCACAACACTGAGAAGCTAGATAATTTAATTCAGATTAAAAAAGATGAGCTCGAATCTATCAGTCTGTCTGTAAATCGTGAATCCGGTAATAGAATGAGGATAGAAAATGAATTACATAATATGCAAGTTGAAAGAGATATGCTAGCTAATGATTTGGGAACACTTAGGCGTTCTCTCGATAGGAGTAAAGATATTAAGGATTTGCTTGATGAGACAGATGTTAACAAAAATATTGAAATGCATGCCAAACTTATGGATGAAATAGAAACAATGGTTGAAACTTTCGAAAAAAGAGACAATGAACTACGGGAAATTGAGAAAATAATAATTGAATATGAGGCGAGTTATCACAAACTTAATAAGGAGCTGTGTACTTTAAATAATAATATAACTGAACGAAAGGACGAATATAGCGACTTACAAGTTGTTTCTGAGGAACTACTTCATGAAAATGGTCAAATTTCAAATGAAGTAGCTTTAAAGAAGAAGCTGATATTAACACTATCAGAAGAATTAATGCGTGTAGATAATGAAAGGATTACAACTGTAGATGATTTAAAGACTATACAGAAAACAATAACCTCTAAAAATTCTGAGTTTCAAGAGTTATCTACTGATGTTAAAAAACTTAAAAACAGTATAGATATACTTAAAGTTCAGCATGAAGAATTATGTTCTACGGTAAAATATAATGAAATGGCTATTGTGGAAAAAAGGTCTTTGCTTTCTGAAATCGAAAACAAGTATCATTCTACGAAGACAGACCTTGCAACACATGAAATGGAAATTGGAAAACTGCGTTCGGAAAGGTCACTTTTACAAGGTGATACTCACCAGAAACAATTAGAACTGAAGCGACTTATATCCGATGGAGATGATGAGTTGGATTCTATACATAAATCAATTAAAAACAAAGAAGCAGAATTTGATAATTTGCTAAAACATCAAGATGAATTGCAACTTCGAATTGTGGAGATGAAATCCGAAATTACCAAATTAACATCTCTAACAAATACTGAATCCAACAAACTTTCTGATCTCCAAGCAGCAAAGAAAATTTTAAATTCAGAATCCAAGCACCTGGAGGAACATTTAAGCTTAGAACGCATGGAACTTTCTAATATCCGTGAACAACATTCAGAGAAACTTGTAGAACTAGAACAAGTGCATGGATCACTTTTAGAAGCTACTTCTGAGCTAGAACGAGTGCACACGGACAATGACAAGATGAAAATGGAAATACATCAATTAACATCGAATTTGGAAAAATATAGATTTGAATGTGAATCCCTGCAGGAACAAGAGAAAATGTATGAAACTCAATGTCACAACCTGGAAATAAAAGTTAGAGAATTCTCAGAAAAGAAAGACTCCTTGGAAGATGATATCAAGGATGTAAAAGACTCAATATTGAGTAAAAATAGAGATCTTGCACTCCTTGAAGGAGAGGTGAGGAACAATCGCGCTCATCTTCATCAAATCCACGAAGACACATCAAGGATTGGGTCGCAGATGGCTGGAGTCACAGAAGAAAGAATGGGTCATGCGAAAAAAATGGAAATATTGCGTCTTCACATATCCCAAGAGGAAAAAGAGCTTATTCGTTGTCAAGATGAGGTGGCAAAAAGTAAGGCGGAACATGGAGATATTCTGAAAGAGATTCGTGATTCTATACAAAGTCGCGATATGATCAAGGCAGAAATTGACCAAATGCAAGAATCGATATCGAGAAATAGAGTAGTTTTATCCTCACATATTGAATCGGAAAGACAAAAGGAAGATGAAATTAACCGATTGCAGGAACAAACTGATATAATTAAAAATGAGTTGCTTTTGAAAGATAATGAATTAGAAGAATGCTTGAATCATTTGAAGGAAGTTAATTCCGAGTTGAATAAAAGAAAACATGATATGGATAAGAGTAATGAAGAGTTGCATAATTTGAAAAATAACCTTAACAATATGACGTTGGATGCAGAATCAATGTTAAAACAACAGCAGAAAATTTTGGAACTCGAGCGGCAGATTGACTGTTTAAATGAAACTTTGGGAAAAAAACAATTTGAATACGATGCCATGGTAATACAGTATGAGGATTCCAAAATGGCAGCAATGAAAGAGATTGGGATTATGGTTGAGGCTCAGTATAAACTCAATGTTCTCCAGTTGGAACTTGATGCTGTGTGTGAAGAGGCAGATAAGCTTGAAGATGACATTGATAATTATAAGAAGGAGAGATATAGTCATGGCGAAGTCATAGGAGACACATTTTGGTCTGATTTTAAGAACCATAACGATATGGATGCTGATTTTGATGAATTCATTGATTTCCATATCCAAGAAAAACTTAACAAGATAAAGGAACTCAAATTGAAGCGGCAGGTGATCCAAGTTCAACTAAAAGATGCGAGTGACCCAATATTGGATCTTAGGAAACGTTTTCTTGTAGGGGGGCAGGGATCGGTTAACATTCTATATGAATCACAAACAAAACTCGACCAAGAATATATAAATAAAGAAGTTGATGAATCCAGTAGTTTGCGAAATGAGAAAGTTAAAACTGCTGAAATGATGGACCGGTTAAGAAAAAAACTTTCGAATTTAGATACTATTGTTGGTACAGAATATAACCATAATAATACAATAAATTAGCAATTCAAATGCATGGATGATTCAAAGCTTTAATGAAATTAGTAGGAACATTCGAATAAATAATGTCTTCTTACTCGAGGAATAAGGTATAACACACAATACCGCTAAGAAGAATGGGATTTATAGTGGGATTATTTTTGAGGTTACTAAAAGTTAATTTTAACTCCAGCCCTTATGTTAATTAGTTAAAAAAAACAGGTTAAAATGTCAAGGAATTGAACTTTACACCAATAAGCGTGTCGCAGTGTCCGAGTGGATACGGCGCCTGAACTGCTTACACAATAGTGCTTCGTGGTGCAGGTTCGAATCCGACTAAAGGCTGTAGAAATTTCGCACTGTTGTGTCCCTAGGCAAGACACTTTAGACATTAGTGCCTACGTCAACCCAGCGGTATAATGGGAACCTGGCTTTGCTGGGGTAATGATAATAAAAGCGCTTTGAGTATGCTGAGCGTAGAAAAGCGCTATATAAATAACCAATATTATTATTATTAATATTAATAAATTTTTTCATATAATGTAAAACAGTTGAAGGATAAATGAACAATTAAGACTACATGTTAATTTGATAGATGTCAAATATAACTTATTGAGACAGGGGTGGGGGGGGGGGGGGGGCTGGACGCAAAACCCGCCTTGGCGAATTAATATCCCGCCTCAATGTTAAATTCTCAATTTAGCGAAAGTAGCAGGTTACAGTGGCACGTTATTTTAACCAAAACAATAAACTAGACACAATAGAACAGGTTACAGTTTTATTTTTGAGTGTAATCAGCTGTTATTTGCGTCGAATTTTCCCTGGAGAGGGATGAATTTTTATTGCGTCCAGTTCCCCCCTCCCCCCTATCTTGACTTGTTTGCGTTCAAATATTCCAATGACGACGACGACAACAGACGCTTCACTAATTATACTGTTATAATATAATATATATAATATTATTAAGGATAACATAGACTTCGTGGCTCGCCCCACACTATAACATCAAATCTGGAAAATGTTTTGTTAATGTTATTCAATATCTTTTGTTTATGTTTTTGATTATTAATGTCAATGGAGAACCACTTTGTATTTCTTTGCATCCACTGAACTGACTTATTAAAAATGTATCAATAGTAAAGGGCAATAATATTTAAGTTTATTACAAAGCAGCGCAGTTATTATAAAACTGTTCTCATGAAATGGATTGGATGATGTCTTTCCATTCATCTTTTATCAATTAATAAAAACTATTTGACTCCAACTGTACTAAATTTATAATTGGCATTAAGAGATGGAGAGCGTTGGGGAGGTTATGTAATCAGATAATCAGACATAATTATGTTTTCAGATTCAGGATAAGTGAATTTTGAGTATTACTGAGTATTGAATATTTTACAACTTTGTGCTTAAAGCAAACTTTACAATAAGCTGAAGGCTAATCTGAGTGAATGAGTGCAATTAAAGATTTGATAATGTAAAGTACTTTGCTAAATGTCCGTCTTAGATTTACGAATCTTACGGTATCAAACGACTTTTAATGGAAAATCTGCATTGAAACTCTTCATCAATATTACTGTGAAATCTTTCGCAGAATTTCTTAAATTTTGGGACTCGAATCGACAGAACATTAAAGTGGAAAATGTTAGCACATAATTAAAAAATACCTTCAATGGCTAAACAATGTTGTTGAAATTGGTATCGCCGTATACGGTGGTAGTGCTGGTATAAATATTGGATCCAAATTCATTATTAATAAAATGATATTGTTTGTAGATGAAAACTCACTGGCAATGCCACTAAGTTTCAGGTTTAGTAAGTAAAATGCAAAATTTCTGATCTAGCGCAGTAATGTAAAGTGCTAGCGATATTTCCGTTCGATCTACGTACACATACGTTATCGGCATGCTACATTGCATAGCTGCATTATATATATATATTTTAAGAATGCTATGCCGACTTAATGACAACGTTTGCGCCGCCACAACTCCCTATCACCCATGACATTTGCTAGATCATCCGCATCTTCAAGGCCAGTGTCCTTTAAGATGCGTCTCAAGAAAGTCATTGGCTGTCCACCATGCTTATTCACTCCATGAAGCTGCCAAACTACACGATTATGCACTGGCTGGTCCTCACGGCGAAAGCATTGTCGAGCAAAGCTGAGGTTTTTCCGTTCAAGTGTCAAGCTAGAGGAGACTAATGGAACATTTCCGATGTTTTTTAGAGTCTGGTTGGAGATGTGTTAATTGTACTTGACACAATCAACCCGGCGTAGCATTCTTGTTCAAGTGCCATCAAGAGATTTGGTGTCCTCTGTAGTTAGAGCCCAGCATGGGTTGCCTTATAAGAGTACTCAGGTACTACTGCTGCCCTAAATAATCAAAGCTTGAGGTTCCATTTTATTCTATGGGACTTCCACATCCTGGACAGACTATTCAATGCTGCATATTCTTTCCACAGTAAGTATCCGAAAGTCTTCAACTGACTTCCGGATCCATGATCCCAAGTAGCAGAAGTCAACCTCATGGTCGCTCAAGCAAGCCATTCCTGGAGCATATTCTCATATGATCAGACATTTACTGAGGGCTGTTGAGGTTAACTCTCATAATTTTGGTCTTCTTGGAGTTTTCTAAAAGACCAACACTAGAAGCTGTCTGCACAAAATAGCAGTGGAGGCATTTTGCTCCCTCTAGTGATTCTGACAGTACCTCTAAATCAGCACCGTCGAAATCAGTAATGCTGAAATTCATTTACCTATTGAACCAGTAGGGGGTGTAACCATCACCCAATCTTTATTATGATCTAAGGGCTTGGGTAGAACATAAACATCCACAAGTGTGAACAATAATAGTGGCAGTTATGGGAAATCATGAAAGACTCTCTATAGGACATCGAGTGGATCTGTATCACCATCAGCAGTAGACACAAATGTGGTGGAACCATCATACAGTGATCTGATTGCTGCAATAATTTCCTCAGGAATCCCATATGCTGTTATAAAGGTTGCATATAAAATATCAATATATAAGTAATATAATGTCATATAATATTCTTAGTTCAACAATGGTTAATAATAACTATTATGATATATATATACCGAACGACAGAGCCCTGAATACCAATCACAGCCAAATGTCTGTCTTCTTTTGTTGTTGACTCTTCAATCAGTCATCTTCTAAGCACCAGAATAGGTTTCATGGCTCAACGACCTTTACAGAACTCATTATGTTCCCCATATAACAATATCTCAAATGGATCCGATTCAATCGAATATAATTATGTTGTATAACTTTGCAGCATTCGAGATAAACGATATTCCCCGAAAAGATCCATAGATTGTTAGGTTACTTGTCTTGGGTGCAGGACCCCCTTATTTGCTTTCATTTCTTGTGGGACTCTGTTCGTTCTGTTCATGTCTAGGCTAATTTGATCAATGTGCTGAAAATACTCAAGAATCTTAAAGACCTCAGGGGAATTGTCATCCCATGTCTCAAATGGGTACGGTATATCTGTTAGTCACTCGATGTATCACAGACTCAGACACTCGATGTATCACAGACTCAGACACTCGATGTATCACAGACTCAGACACTCGATGTATCACAAAGATATCAGGCAATACTCCCCTCGCTATAGAGAGATGGCGATGTTGATTTCAATTAAAGTCACCCAGGAAAGTTAAGAATGCATGCTGATTAACTCCATCAGTAGCTGTTTCTAGACTATGGAAGAAATATTCACCTCTTCTTCTGGGGCAACACTATGTGAATACCACACAATCAGGACCAACTTAGGAAACTCCAGAACACTATAGAAGTGGCAACGGATGATGCAGTTGGTGATTTGTCTATATAGTTCAATGCTCCATGATCAGTTGGGTTCATTAATAGACCAATTCTTCCATTACCACTGTCATCTAATGGCGCAAGTGCAAGTCTCCAAACACTCTCCATGTCCTTAATCAGAACCTTGTCATTCCGCTCAGTCCGCATTCGGTGCTCTTACACCCACAGTTTCATCGCTAAGTCAAAGCTTGTCTGCTATTGATAAATACTAACAGTGAAATATAATTAACTTTGAAGATTATTATAATTGGTGAAACTCCTTCAGCCTGCAAGAAACATGATGGCATAAAATTGAAAACCTTTATTTGATCATGTTTTATCAGATGCAGCAGATATATGATAGATATAAATGTAATCAATAATGTTTTTCTATAGTCGAAAGAATCATATTGTAAACCATTGTGACAAATGTCAATAGAATATGTTTCTTATGAATATTCCTCACAACTCCCCATTACTGAAGGAACATGCGTCTGATTACAAGCGATCATGTTACATGGTTGGATCTACCTACATCTACATCAGCATTATATAAGTAGTGACGGACGGATACATTAGGTTATATTCTAATGTACCTCATGAAGTATCTTGTCAGTCAATAAAGGTCGCAAATAACTTGATGATATAAGATCTATTTATTATTAATATAGTTTGCCTGTACTTATTTGTGCAGCAGGGATTCAAAACTAATTTCCCAGTGCTGTCCAAGATGTATTAGTAGAGTTTATTTATTCATTACAATATATTAATCGAGCCGCCCTTTAATCTTTATCATATTGCTTGAAATTTGAAACACAACTAGTTCAACTCACCGTGGTTGTTATAATGGAAGTCCGTATGATCCTTATAATGGTCCGTGCCATCAGAAAATGACACTATATTATGCGAGTCATATCACTATATGTTTAGGTCAATCTAGCAAAACCCCCTACAATAAAATGGAATACATAACATTTTTTTAATTTTGAAACATTTTGAAAAGAACGCGGTGTATTATTATTAAAGGAACAAACAGCTGTATAACCTGCTTTTAGTGTTCCAGTTCGTTTCGCAAGAAACATACGTATTGCTGTTGTATTCAACAAACATATATTTTCATTAACATTATTGACGAATGTTTGATGCTGGTCTATTGTTGCTTACGAGTTTGATATACTGATTTTCGAGGTCGCTGGTCACGATGAAACTAGTTATAAATATGTCTATTAAATGCAAACCCAATTTTGGTTCCATTCTGGTGCCCCAGAACGAAAAGTATAAGTAGCACAAAATTATAAACTGTTAAATTTTGCCTTTGGTTTGGTAATTCTGAAGCTATACTGGTTTTCAAGGTCGCTGATCTGATACAACTCGTTAAAAATAATTAGTTTTTAACGCAACTATCATTTTTGGTGTTTTTCAGGTGGTATGAAAATTACAAGGTCAAAAATTTTAAACGTCAAAAATCGAATTTGGTTGCAAAATACGATATTTTTGAGTGTCATATTCGTGATCAGCATCCCAAAACCCCATATGATCATAAATAAATTTGATTTTGTGGTGATTTTTCATTATCATATTTGCACTACTTGTTTTTTTCGTGCGCCAGGTGGCACATTCAAAATTAAAAATTTTTCTCGAATCTTATTTTTTTGACTATAATTTTGATATATATATGATATATAATTCTATAAACGTGATCAGTGTCCAAAAAACCGATATATACCGCAAATAAATTAATTGTAGCGAATTTTTAAACTTTTGAAAATTTTAGTTCGAAAAATACTGGAGATGGGTGCCAGAAAGGGACCGCAGCATGAAAACTAACATAGCCATGTAAATGACGTTTGTTCTATTGAATAGCCCATTAAATTTTAGGAAAAGTCATGAAATCTCGGTTTTCCCAACAAACCTGACTCAAAGTTACAGATAAATTACAAACAAATTTCTAAAATTACCCCCCCCCCTCCCACGGGGACAAAAATACCGTGTAACTTACAATATCATTACCCGTAGACTTTTTGGTTACCCATATGATTGGATTGTCTCCTATATGTGCGGTTCTCTCAATATTCCCAAGTTAATACACATTCGATACGGTATCTCTTATGTCCAGAGTCAGTAACACTGAAATCATTATCCTTCAGGCGGTATCCACTGCAGCGGTAACCACCTCTAGGATCGCTCTTACTGAAATTCAATAACGTAATCTGTATTATTACTGTATTTCTTTTTTTTATTTTTGGTCAGTTGCGTGGACTTTATATATATTAATTGTGCTACTTTTCCTACTTTGTGTTTTTGTTTTTGGTTATACGTTTTTAGTATGGGCCTTGGTGAACCTATGCTCTCTATCTGCTGAAGAAATCCAAAGGGATATGTACAATGCTACGTCGGGTTAACTGTACCAAGTACAATGCATTCATCTACAACCAGAACCAGACCGTATTGTGTAGCTTAATCATTAATCCCCACAAGCTTGGCACTTGAGCAGAGCCTCCTCCACTTTGCAGGACATTACTTTCGCTGTGCGGACCAGCCATTGCATAATATTGGCGTAAATATGGGCAAGGTCGACCTCAACAGCCCATGAATCTTTTACGAAAACCCTCTTTTTGGTCACTGACCTTGGAGATGGTGATAATCTCGCAGAATTCATGGGGATAATCAGTTGAGGCAGCGCAATTTTGGTGATAAATCGGTTTACGAATAATCTCAAAGGAGATTGCATAGCAGCTGCTGCATATATTCCGATTATGGGCAGTGGAAGCCCGTTGTTTAGCTGAAACATTGTGGTCAGATATTAATATTCTTGGAACATATGTTAAAAGGAGACAGGTGCAGGTGTGCTTCCTAGATCTGAAAATACAAGTGATTTTCCATAAATTCAAGACTACACTTATTGTTATGTGATCATATCAATACAATTTTAACTTTATTATTGTTTGTGACCCTCTAGGTAGTAATTACTGTCCGCGATATTTCGACGGCTGGGGTTGTTGGTCCGATACTCCGAATGGGTCGCTAGCTATTATACCTTGCCCTCCTCTCAGCGATTTCAATGTCTCAAGTAAGTTATACATTTACTAATTAAATATAGATTTAATATTAATTAAACTGGACTTTGGTACGTTGAATCACACTGTTGAATTTGAAGCAAATAAAATGTAGAATTTTAGATTATTGTGTTGTTTCAGCATTGGAATCCTTTTAATTCTCATATATAATGAAAACATGTCAAATATTTAAGTTTGTTCTAGAAAGCCTTATTGGATAGTTACAATAACTATTGAATGCAGCATTGAAATGAATTTAATCTGTCTGTATAATAATAGTACAGCAACCTCGTCTGCCCATTAGCATTTCCTGCATACATTGCATACATACACACTCTTATAATATATGTTTTAAATTCCATTATGATTAAATAAATCTACAATTTGATTACACCTTAATATGCTTTATAAATAAATATTTATTGTTGCACATTTTTAGTCGTGTAGGAAAGCGATAGTAAATAGGGTCTAGGGTTGGTGCGCGAAAAAATTGCATGTGAATAATTACTGTAAATGCCCTTGTTAACATAAATTTTAAGATTTATTCACCCCAAAAAGGGTGTAAATTTTCTTTTTCTTATTATTATTAGGCATGTGGACATAAGCCACAGTCCGTCTTTTGAATTAGCAAAATAGCGGAAAGAAACCAATAAGATTATTACATATCAACCAGTAGGCCTACTCTTTGAGTTAATTTGGTGAAATTAGATCAATTTCTAATAGGGTTGGTGCGCGAAAAAATTGTTGGGCTAGAAACAAATGAACAAGGGGTAAGAAGGTGTCGTGAATCGAGTGGCGGGGTGTGTTTTTTGTTAAAAGACGAGGAAACGGTCGAAACGGCGGGTTTAAGTAAGCGATGGAAGCCAATTTTGAAAATCGGCTGTGATTGGCTGCTACATATTTGACGTCATTACGCAGTGATCTGATAATTTTTTCTCTTGGTTTCTATGGAGAGAGATATCCGATCGATTCAAATACACATTAAATCTCAATCATTTCATACGTGGCTTATATCAATTGAAAGCGGAGAGTCTTGCGCGTCATTTTACACTACAATTAATTAAATTCAAAAATGTGAAGATTAATAAAATGCTGTTTACAATTACAAACTCGGCAGATTCCCTGACCTGTATGTAAGCACTCAGCCTATTGCAGTATCTGAGTATTGCAGATTTACTTCATTATGTAGGGTTTACAGGTGACCGGTACACATTTTTAATATTCAAGTAGCAGCTACTGCCAATTATTACTGTATTATAGTACCGGCTGACCGGTATTACAAGTTTGGAGTTATTTTAAATCTAATCTACCGTAATCAATACTACTACTACTACTAGGATCGGCATGCTGCATTGCAGCTGCATTTTTAAGAATGCTGTGCCGGCTTGTCAACAAAATTGCACCGCCACAACTCCCTATCACCCATGACATTTGCTAGATCATCCGCATCTTTAAGGCCAGTGTCCTTTAAGATGCGTCTCAAGAAAGTCATGGGCTGTCCACCATGCTTATTCACTCCATGAGGCTGCCAAAGTACAAGATTATGCACTGGCTGGTCCTCACGGCGAAAGCAATGTCCTGCAAAGCGGAGGCGATTTTGTTCTAGTGTCAAGCTTGGAGGAACCAATGAGACACCTCCAATGTTATATAGTGTCTGGTTGGAGATGTGTGCATTGTACTTGACACAATGTACCCGGCGTAGCATTCTTGTGAATGTACCATCCAGAGATTTGGTGTCCTCAGCAGTTAGAGCCCAGCATGGACTCCCGTAGAGGAGTACTGGAACTACTGCTGCTCTAAATAATCGGAACTTAAGTTTCCGATTAATTCTCGGTGACTTCCAAATCCTGGAAAGCATATTCAAGGCTGCCCATGCCTTTCCCTTACGAGTTCGAAGGTCCTCACCTGACTTCCGGATCCATGATCCCAGGTAACAGAAGTCGTCCACATGCTCAAGCATACCATCCTTTGAGCTTATGCTCATCCGATCAGAGACTTGCTGAGGACTTTCAAAGTTAACTGTCAGAATTTTGGTCTTTCTGGAGTTAATAAAAAGACCAACACTAGAAGCAGCATGTTCTAATGAGCTGAGGAGCCGTTGGGCTCCCTCTAATGATTCTGAGAGTACTCCTAAGTCATCAGCAAAGTCTAGATCAGTTAGGTACTTGGCAGGATTTCCTCGACTTCTGGAGCCAGTAGGTGGAGTTATCATCACCCCATCATCATTATAATGATCTAAGGACATGCGTAGAACATAGTCAACCACAATAATGAACAAGAATGGTGCAAGTGTGTCTCCTTGGAGGACGCCCCATAACACTTCAAATGGTTCTGTGTCACCGTCAACAGTAGACACAAATGTTGTCGAACCATCATTTACTGATCTGATTGCTGCAATAATTTCATCAGGAATCCCATATAATGAAAGTATGCTGAACATACGTGAGCGAGAGACTGAATCAAAGGCCTTGAAGAAGTCAACAAAAATAACAGCCAGATGCCTGTCTTTCTTTTTTGATAACTCTTCAATTATCCTTCTAAGTGCCAAAATGGGCTCCATGGTCCCACGACCTTTACGGAACCCATTCTGATTTCCACGGAGCAGTCTCTCAATGGGATCCCTGATGCGATTTAATAGAATCCTATTGTATAGCTTTGCAGCAATCGAGATCAATGAGATTCCCCGAAAAGAACCATAGAGTGTTAGGTTGCCCTTCTTGGGAACTGGCACCAACTTATTTGTTTTCATTTCTTGTGGGACTCTTGTTGTTCGGTACATGTCTACTATGATGGGATAGATGAGCTTTAAACACTCAGGTATTTTAAAGACCTCAGGGGGAACACCATCTACTCCACTGGCACGATTGGTCTTAATGCTCTTTGCAGCAGCCTTCACTTCTGCAAAGGAGATATCGCCAATGGGAATATCTGGGAGTACAGACTCAGACACTTTTACTTCTATAAAGTTATCAGGCAATACCCTGTCATTATTGAGTAGCCTGTAATCAATACAGTTTGGAATGCAGTACCGGTATTGCTGCTGCAAATACAGCTGAGTACATATATTTATCAATGTTCCTCATCATGAATTTAATTAATTTTAGTGTCAAAATATGCCCAAGAATCACCGCTTTCATATGATATATAAGCCACGTGTGGAATGATTGAGATTTAATGTGTATTTTAATAGACAATGAGTTAGTGCGTAAGAACCTTTTTCTTAGTGACAAAAAAACCGGTGACCTGGGCAAAAATCTATTTAATGTGTATTTGAATCGATCGAAAATCTCTCTCCATAGAAACCAAGATAAATCCAATTATCAGATCACTGCGTAATGACGTTAAATATGTAGCAGCCAATCACAGCCGATTTTCAAAATTGGCCTACCGCGCTTCAACCCGCAATTTCGACTGTTTCTTCGTGTTTTTACATAAAAACACACCCCGCCATTCGATTCAGAGCACCTTGTTACCCTTTATTCAATTGTTTCTAACCCAACAATTTTTTTGCGCACCAACCCTATTAGAAAAATATTTACACTAAAAGCCAATTATTGTTGATGTAACACTGGGATATCATTAACAACGATTTTAGAGTTTTCCCTTGTAATGCCATAAAAAATAATTGGACATGTTGGACAAGTTGTGGATGACTGGAAGGGCACCCTTGAAGCCATTCAACAAGTCAATTATGGTGTAATATAAAATAAATAAGTAAATAAATTAACTTGCAAAGCGGATAGTAAATAATGAATTGCTTTGGATTATATTTACATTGATATTATCTAAAAACAGGACCTTAAAATGTGCATCACAGGCATCTTATTGCACTGACCTCGATGTATTTTTTACGAATACTCATAAATCCTGAAGTTGAATTAAATGAAGTTAGAAATAAGTTTTGAAGCTTCCAAGTACTGAGACTAATTTAAATTTCGCCATTAAAAACAAAAAAGGCAGAAACTACCATTTGTTAATTATATTAATTATTAATTAATATTTAATATTTGTTAATTAATATGGTCAGTAGGTACCAGTACATAGTACAAAATGCTCAATACTGTAGGCCAATGTTATAATATTAAAACGGCTGGTGTCTGGAGTCCTTATTATTGAGTTAAGATCTCTCGGAAGCGCAGTCCGACACCAAACGATACCAAGTCCGAGCCGGATAGCTGCGTCAACCACTACGGAGGCAAAGCGAACTGGACCGGAGGAGGGCGAATTGTAGTGGCCGACGAATGGGGTTTCCAACAGTGTGCATAATATAGTGAACTTTTAAAAAAAAATTTGTTGACAAGCCGGCACAGCATTCTTAAAAATGCAGCTGCAATGCAGCATGCCGATCCTAGTAGTATAATATAGTGAGTGACAAGTTATATAGTTATACAGTATATAGACCATTAATATTCTTATTACAGAATCGGCAACCCGAGAATGTTGGGGCAACGGTACTTGGTATGTTAATCCTCAGAACAGAACCTGGTCCAATTACAGCGACTGTATCAACAGGCCTAGTGAAGATCAGGTAGGTATTAGTGATGATGAGGAAACAGATCTATTGGGAAAATCGTAGAATTTGAGTTATTATATGATGTGAAAAATTGTCTGCGCTTTCTGAATATCCATTTTCAGTTAAAAAGTTATGAGGGTTTAAATAAAGTCATTATTCAAAATTCTCAAATGGCATGTTGCCTGTTTAAGGGGGGTTGGGGGTAGTAACCCCCCACCCTTGTTAAAATTTTAGATTTTTTTAAATTTCATCTAGAGCAGAATTTAAGCAACATTCCAAATATGAAAACCATTTAGCAGGATCTGTCTTACTTCTCGAGATATGGATGTCTGTCCGTTTTACTGTCGGTCTGTCCGTCAGTATGTCTCCGAATCAATGGAATTCATACTATCTGTCAAAAAATTGCCAATATGGGTTTTCTTGGTCTGTAACTTCATTCCTGATATCAGCATTCAATTCTTCCTGTCTTCCTGTCGTTCCTGTCTGTAAGCCTGTCAGTCTGTCCGTCAAAATATAACCGACAACCTGACAGCCAAACAGACAATTTGGAAGTTATCAAATGTTAAAATTGACACTCGAAATGGATTCTACGTCCCTGAAAACCCCCAGAGCTAAACCTTTAGCTAGAATATCTGTCCTTTACTTATATTTGACGGCAGATTATCGGATAGTCAGAAAAACCGACAGACAGACAAACAGACTAACTAGATTTCGTTAAAAATGAAAACTGACCTCATAAATGAAATCAACCACCAGGAAAACCGCCATAGTTAAAATCTTAGCATGGTTTTGTGCTTTCTTGTTGCTAGATATATATTGACAGCCATAATCACATGTCGAAACCGGACGTCGAGCTAGGGGACTACCCTCGATATTAAACCTTAAATATTAAATATTCAACCCAGCTTATATATTTCTGCCCCTAGGGCCATCTTCAGAGCACCAATTCAACAATAAAAACCAACAGCAAGACTGGCCCTACATACAGAAATTCTACAGTACCAAACAGAAGGCTAAAGCAAACCAAATATAGAAGATTAATGTTTCCACTACACGTTTCAACCAGACGTTTTCTTTCTGGTAGGCCAGTTGCCTATATTCTACAATTAATAGTCCAACCAACTGTACAGCAGTGCAACGTGTACAAATGTACCGTCAGTTAAATGCTGCACTACTGTCATGTAGTACAAACTCCCTCCCTCAGTCTATAAATAATGACCTACGCGTAGGCTCGGCCGATATACTGTAGCCAGCGTACCTTATTGCACAATACTATATCTACTGCACCAAATACCCTTAACATTACCATAATTATTTTTGTACCTCCTCGACCATAGTAACCGCAAAAAATAACTATTAAACAAAACCGTTATCACTTACATAAATCAGAATTACTAATATCACATTACTGAACGCGACGCTAGGAAACTGAAGCTAACTACTAAACAAAACTATATCAACAGCCTCACTTTACTAACATAGATCAGAAGTTAAATATTCCCTTAGTGTATGTACGCGACCGTATTATTTAACATAACTCAGAAACTGTATCACATTACTGTACGCGACCGTAGGAAACCGTAAAATAACGATTAAACAGAAACTATATCAACAGCACCATTATTACATAACATAAACCAAAATTAATACCACATTACTGTACGCAGCCATAGAAACCGTAAAATAACGATTAAACTGAAACTATATCAACAGCACCATTATTACATAACATAAACCAAAATTAATACCACATTACTGTACGCGACCGTAGGAAACCGTAAAATAACGATTAAACTGAAACTATATCAACAGCACCATTATTACATAACATAAACCAAAATTAATACCACATTACTGTACGCAACCATAGAAACCGTAAAATAACAATTAAACTGAAACTATATCAACAGCACCATTATTACATAACATAAACCAAAATTACTGCCACATTACTGTACGCAACCATAGAAACCGTAAAATAACAATTAAACTGAAACTATATCAACAGCACCATTATTACATAACATAAACCAAAATTAATACCACATTACTGTACGCGACCGTAGGAAACCGTAAAATAACGATTAAACTGAAACTATATCAACAGCACCATTATTACATAACATAAACCAAAATTAATACCACATTACTGTACGCAGCCATAGAAACCGTAAAATAACAATTAAACTGAAACTATATCAACAGCACCATTATTACATAACATAAACCAAAATTAATACCACATTACTGTACGCGACCGTAGGAAACCGTAAAATAACGATTAAACTGAAACTATATCAACAGCACCATTATTACATAACATAAACCAAAATTAATACCACATTACTGTACGCAACCATAGAAACCGTAAAATAACAATTAAACTGAAACTATATCAACAGCACCATTATTACATAACATAAACCAAAATTAATACCACATTACTGTACGCGACCGTAGGAAACCGTAAAATAACGATTAAACTGAAACTATATCAACAGCACCATTATTACATAACATAAACCAAAATTAATACCACATTACTGTACGCAGCCATAGAAACCGTAAAATAACAATTAAACTGAAACTATATCAACAGCACCATTATTACATAACATAAACCAAAATTAATACCACATTACTGTACGCGACCGTCGGAAACCGTAAAATAACGATTAAACTGAAACTATATCAACAGCACCATTATTACATAACATAAACCAAAATTAATACCACATTACTGTACGCGACCGTAGGAAACCGTAAAATAACGATTAAACTGAAACTATATCAACAGCACCATTATTACATAACATAAACCAAAATTAATACCACATTACTGTACGCGACCGTAGGAAACCGTAAAATAACGATTAAACTGAAACTATATCAACAGCACCATTATTACATAACATAAACCAAAATTAATACCACATTACTGTACGCAACACATTACTGTACGCAACCATAGAAACCGTAAAATAACAATTATCAACAGCCCCATTATCACATAACATAAACCAAAATTAATACCACATTAGTTTACCAATTAATACCACATTACTGTACGCAGCCATAGAAACCGTAAAATAACGATTAAACTGAAACTATATCAACAGCCCCATTATTACATAACATAAACCAAAATTAATACCACATTAATTTACCAATTAATACCATTAGTACGCAACCATAGAAACCGTAAAATAACAATTATCAACAGCCCCATTATTACATAACATAAACCAAAATTAATACCACATTAATTTACCAATTAATACCATTAGTACGCAACCATAGAAACCGTAAAATAACAATTATCAACAGCCCCATTATTACATAACATAAACCAAAATTAATACCACATTAATTTACCAATTAATACCACATTACTGTACGCAACCATAGAAACCGTAAAATAACGATTAAACTGAAACTATATCAACAGCCCCATTATTACATAACATAACCCAAAATTAATACCACATTACTGTACGCAACCATAGAAACCGTAAAATAACAATTATACTGAAACTATATCAACAGCACCATTATTACATAACATAACCCAAAATTAATACCACATTACTGTACGCAACCGTAGGAAACCGTAAAATAACGATTAAACTGAAACTATATCAACAATATCGAACTATATCGACGGCACCAGTATTACCCATATAGTTCAAAACTAAGGAGTCCCTCTTTCCCTTCTCCGAACCCGTTCCTAGACTACCGGTTGCATTTTGTTTAATGCTGGTTTGTACTTCCTAATGTAGTTCGCTTCCGCATGCACCCTGTCCCCGTCCCTCGTGAAGCCTCGGAAAATCGTTACACGCATATCTCCCAACTCGCACCAACGGAAGTGCTCGATGAGTAGATGTTCCTCTCTCTCTCCGTATTCGAGTCCCATTGCAGCGGGACCTCTGTACTTCTTTATCATAGCCCTGTGCCCGTTCATTCGGTCCCTCAGTTTTTGTCTGGTCTGCCCTATGTAATATTGCTCTTCATGTTTCTCGCAGGTGATTATGTATAACACATCCGTTGAGACACATGTGTAGAACCCCCGGATTTTATCTCCCCATGGTGTCTCTGCCATATCGTGGATGATGGGACATGTCTCGCAACGCGTTGAGGTGCCGCACTTAGCATTTCCCCTTCGTTGTTGTGTCTTCCTCTTCTTTATTAATCGTTGTCCGAGATTCAGACCGCTCCTTCTTAACACCGCCACTTTAAAGCGAAAGTTTATTAACCGTCGTTTATAGTTTGAGACTACCCTTGATATGGTCTCTCCAAATGGTCCCGGTACAGTTAAATATACCATCTTCTCTTTCTTATCAACTATCTTTCTCTCTATTCAACACTCTATCTTTCTTAGCTCTTCCCTCGACTTATTCCTCAGCGATTCCAATGCCGCTACCGGATATCCAGATATCGCGCAATCTGTCAAATACCGGTCTCTAACAGCTTCATAATCATTGTCTTTACTGGACAGCCTGTTAAACCGTAACAGCTGCCCTCTTGCGGTTGATATTAGCATTTCCTTATCATGTCCGCTGGCGAACGGTATCGGTAACTTCCCCGATAATGGCTTGAAGTATACCCTTGTCTTTATAACTCCATCTTCTTCATCGTGGTACAAAGTCAAGTCGAGAAATACTGATTCATGAAAATCGAAATCGAAAGTAAATTTTATGCTGTCATTTCCAAATACTTCCATACATACATTATTGTACATTTTCTTTATTGCGTCTTTCACCGAGTTAGACAGCTTTGTTGGAAATATAGATTCTGCATCATCGACGAACGATTTAAAATATATGGCGGAAAACATGTTCACCAGGTCCACCCGTTTGTGTAACATGTTCACGGTTAATACAGCTATCCCTTTACCAGCTGGGACTCCCATCCCGACGCCTTTATTGAGCACGTAAAACTTCTCCTCGAACTCGAAATACGTGTGCTCCATCACAAAGGTTACCATAGCTACAATCTGCTCAATGCTGTATCCTGAAAGTTCTAGAATATCTTCATTCTCAAGTAATGCCTGAGTTACAGCTTGTACCGCGTCCTCTAACCTTACTGACGGGTACATATCTACTACGTCCATCGCTAGGAACGTGACTTCGTTGAGTTTCCTTTTGGGCAACGACATCTTCGCATCCGCCGAATCTCGTATGAAATGGGACATTCTCTGTAAGAGTGGTTCCAGAATTGTATTCAAAAGTTTCCCTATTCTCTCTATGACGGTCCCAGTGGCTGAAATTATTATACGCATTTTGGGCGCTACACCTCCTCCACCCCAATCCACCCACTCCCGGCGATCCTTATGATCTTTGGGTAACGGAAATATGTATCCATTCTCTGGGTATCTCGGCACCAAATAACTGCGTAGTTCCTTGCTCCCGATATCCAAGTCATCCAACATCTTCTTTAACTCGGCCCTGAATTTTCCCACTGGGCTTCCTTCTAGCCGCTTGTATTTATCACTGTCGTCCAGAGATCTCCTGATCTCTCTCAATCTAATCTGGCTATCCACTATCACCACATTACCAGTCTTATCTCCCTTTAAGATCGATATATCCTCGTCATCTCTTAAAGTCTTTAGATCTTTCAATTGATCTGTTGTGAGGTTTAAATCCCTTCTCGGTACTTGTGTCACCCTGTCGACCGCTTTGTGTAGATCCATTATGAAACTCTCTACGATCTCGTTGTTTGATCTGGGGGTCACGTATCTGCATTTATGGGGGATTCTAAACTCGTTGTAATCCACCGGCTGGCAAATATCTGTCCTTTCTCCCCCTGGATCCCGTCTACCTGCCGGGACCCGCGGTGCTCTCCTCGTCACCCGTGCCCCACTCGACCTGACGGGAGTCGACGTGTCATACCCGCCCCCCTCTCCCTCTGTCTCTGACCCTGAACCCGTCCTCTCCCCGTTTCCCTGTGAGTCCCCTTGTTCATCCCTCCCCAACGCTCCCCTCTGGTCCGTATCCCGTCGGTCGCCTGCTGGAACCGGTATGGTGTGTACTGGGCTAAACCCTACTGGTCTCTCGTTACAGTCGGGACCCCGGCCCCCACCCGACCCTGGTCGGTCACTTAGAAATCGTTCCTCTTCCTCGTCCCGTGGCTCGCCAAATAAATTCTTTGCAATTGCTTTGTGGCGCGTTTGAAACGTGTCAGTTCTCTGCTGGAAATCTACCTCGTCCGAACTGCTCTGCGTCCGGTCCACGATCTCGTCATCGAAAACCACCCGACCCGTAAACTCCGGCGTACAGTACAGCCCCTGTTGTCCCGCAACACCGTACCCCTGTACCCTTCCGTCAAGGACTACAGTTTCGTCCGCCTCCTCCGCTTTCCGGGCGTGGTATCGTAGGGTTGATGCCATACGAGAAATCGCCGTGTGGGCATCCATTATCTTCTCGTTGCCTATTCTGGTCTGTGGCACATATGTAAACCCTAGCGACAAAACTTCTTCCTCCCGTGTTGTTAGAGTTCTTCTCGACAGGTTCACACAGTTCTGTACTTTCCCGGTAGTCGTAAACCCGGTGTCCACTAACGGTCGCTTTCGAGCTCGTAGCGGATGCAGCCACGCCGGTGTCCGGCTCCCATCCTGGCCCTGGCCGCGACTGGTTCCTATGGGACTCAGCGAGTTCAACTTCTTCTGTAAAATCTTGGTCCGATCTCTCGTCTCCGCTTCCCCTATCCTGTCGATCCAAAATGAAACGAACTTCCCTAAACAAACCCAGTCTTCTCCCGGTACTGAGTTTCTTATCCTATTGTGCAACAGTCTCGTTAAAGTGTTATAAGACCACATCCACCCTTGCCTCTCGCTCCTTAACTCCACATAGTAATCTCTTACGTCGTGACTTAGATTCTTTCTAATAAAATCTCTGGCTAAATCTAACCGAGTACGCGGTGTAATTCTCATACCCCTTCTAAGGTAGTTCGGCAATAATTCCCTTTCCCTACATTCTTTCATAAATTACGTTTCGATTTAAGTTTCGATTTAATGTATAACCCTCTGAAGTCGGCTTGCCGCAACGTTAGTATAATCACATGTAACAGACAGTTTTCGCGCTCAGACTTAGGTTCAAACTTCAAAGTCAATTATCTCGGAAATTATTTTTTTCACACAAAAAACACTACTCCTCCGCCATTTCTTAACCCTTTTTTGTGACTTTTTATTTTTATCAAAGGAAATTTAATAAGCTTTAATATTCTTCATCCACTTCGTTCCATTCTTCGTCCGTTTTTAAAGAAAAACATAAAAAAACGTGGATTTTTTCAATTTTGAAAAAATTTTGAATTTTTTTTACAAAATTGCCAATAATCAGAAATAGAAAATGAAAATAAAAAAAGCTGGAGAAAAAGAAATCATACGCCAGCCGCTAGGGGGCGCTAAATAAACAATTGTTTTATTTACTTTAGTTAATTGTCTTTTCGATGGTATATAGTTTTCTGCGCATTTTTCAACCATATTGGAGATATAAACAAATTAAAAAAAACACAAGGGGGGGGGGGGGGGGGGGGGGTTACCCACCCCTTAATTCAATAATTTTGATAGGTAGCTACGCAACCTGTAACTAAATGACACAGATCTTCTACAGGGTGAGATTTCCAAGTTTAACGATTTTATGACAGTAACAAATGGGGCTGTTACCTTCATGGATTTATTTAACTATATATATGGGGCGCCGTTGCCGCTAAAAAGAAGTCAGAATAAATAAATGGAAGTGAGAACAGAGAAATGGAAGTGAGAAATAATAAATGGAAGTCAGAACAGAGAAAAGGAAGTCAGAAAATGGAAGTGAGAAAAACGAAGTGAGAAAATGGAAGTCAGAATGAAGAAATGGAAGTCAGAAAAGAGAAATGGAATTCAAAAAATGGAAGCCAGAAAGTGGAAGTCAGAAAATGGAAGTCAGAAAAAAGAAATGGAAGTCAGAACAGAGAAATGGAAGTGAGAAATAATAAGTGGAAGTCAGAACAGAGAAAAGGAAGTCAGAAAATGGAAGTGAGAAAAACGAAGTGAGAAAATGGAAGTCAGAATGAAGAAATGGAAGTCAGAAAAGAGAAATGGAATTCAAAAAATGGAAGCCAGAAAGTGGAAGTCAGAAAATGGAAGTCAGAAAAAAGAAATGGAAGTCAGAACAGAGAAATGGAAGTGAGAAATAATAAGTGGAAGTCAGAACAGAGAAAAGGAAGTCAGAAAATGGAAGTGAGAAAAACGAAGTGAGAAAATGGAAGTCAGAATGAAGAAATGGAAGTCAGAAAAGAGAAATGGAATTCAAAAAATGGAAGCCAGAAATTGGAAGTCAGAAAATGGAAGTCAGAAAATGGAAGTGAGGAAAAATAAATGGAAGTCAGAAAATGGAAGCCAGAAAGTGGAAGTCAGAAAATGGAAGTGAGGAAAAATAAATGGAAGTGAGAAAAAATAAATTTGAAATGAATAAATGCAATTGAAATTATTCATATTTCGCTATATTATTCCTTATTACTATTACTAATAGGAATTTAATTAGTTTATTATATTAGTAATAGTAATAAGGAATAATATAGCGAAATATGAATAATTTATTAAATTAATATATAAAATAGTATTTATTTAGGTAATACAAATTTTGTATTTCCTAAATAAATACTATTTTATATATTCCTTGATTGAATACCTCTTCCAATTATCTGTAAGGACACTGGATATCTCCCTATACCCAATATCGATTTCAATGACTGAGTATGCTATGCTAGGAACAACACTTACCTGGATCGTGAGAGTGCTTTAAAGGGCAGCTGCATCAACTTGTGTCCCATGTTGGATTCTTCAAGTAACTTCAGATATGGTTAGAGGCCACGGCACGAGTTAGAGGCCAATATGTATCTCCCATGTGTGTGGTGATTATTATGTGTGTTAGGATATCTGGGATGGTGGAGGTGGAAAGATCATGAAACAAATGAAAGTAGAAACCGCCTGAAGTCTTATGTCATTAAACCCCAAGAGACGAAATACCAGTAAGCATATGTGGCGATATTATTAGTTAGGGGCTGGTATTATGCTACTGTAGCAGTGTTTGGTGTGCAAAAGCAAAAGTCACAAGTATTTAATTTTTATAATATATTATTGGTGTTTTGGGTGAATGAGTGCTTTCATATTATTATAACTTTCGATGAGCACAGCTTTGCAAAGTTAGCAATGACGTCCAGGTGGGATCGAACTGGTGACCTCCACGTTGGAAGACTGGCGCTCTAATCATTCGCGGCTCAAACGCAGGAGCCGCTAGAGGAATGGTTAGAGCGTCAGATTTCCAATCTGGAGGTCACCAGTTCGATCCCACCTGAACGTCATTGCTGACTTTGCAAAGCTGTTACCAACGACAGGGGCGGTTCAAGGATTTTGCTTGGGGGGGGGGGGGGGGGGGGGTCAAAATATTTAATTTGCTGAGGTCAATTTGGCTGAGGTAAATGGCTCCACGCAAGCAGCGGAGTCCAATCTGGACACGTTTATAAACGCCAGCTTTAAATCTTTACATTCCCAACAACAACTTTGTCTAAACCCGTCTACTCTAATTATCTAATTATTTAGTTAATGGAAGGGTCGCAGCCGTCAGCTGGTGGTAACCCGTATCGTTCCAAAGATGTGGAGGAGAGACGCGACGTGTGTGGCACTCCTTTCCATTAATTTGTAATGATATCGTTTATTGTTTTGGTTAGTTAGGTTTCGGTATGGATGGAGATGGTGTTCTGTGCAATAAAATAATTATCTTATATTTAATTATTTAAGAGGCAATAAATATACTTTAGTATTTTTAGCCGCACAAACTTTCATAACATGTGTGGTAGTGGAAAATATTGAAGAATTAAATGACAGACTGAGTTTAATTTGACTTAAATGCAATGGGCCATTATTTATATTTTTAACCCTGTTGAAAATTATAAATTCAGACTATTTTAATTGCAAAGTTATATTACAGTATATTAAGAAATTTACTGCTTAAATTTACTTGCACATGCCTTAAACCACAAAGCCACTGAACTTACCAATGGAGATATTTCTAGTGACCATACCATGGATCAATTGCAGGAGACAGCCGCCCCTCCCCCTCCCTTCTGCACGCCACTGCACGGTGTCGAAGACGTTTCGGAAACAAGCTACAGTTCGTCGCAGCCCCCAATGAAAAAAAAAAAATAAACAAAAAAATATTAAAATAAATTATTATACTTTGAAAAAATTTCCCGATTTTTTCCCGAATTCCCAAAGTTCCAGAATTTTACAAAAATATCAGAGTGTTTTATAATGGAGACCGCCGGGTAGTAACTAAATTTTGAAAAAATATAGAAGTCTTTTCCCAGAGAAGTCTGTTTTCGAGCAAAAGTCGGTACCCACTGGTACGGATTTGCCACATTGCCTTTCGCTAGGGATGGGGCAACCCCCCCCAAGATACCTGGGGAGGGCAAATGCCCCTTTGCCCCCCCCCCCCCCTAGAACCGCCACTGACCAACGAAAGTTATAAGTATATCATTGACACTATTAAACATGGATGGAGATGTTGTCGACTTCAACCGATTCACAACCATATGCAATGTAGACCTCTAGCCTGAACAGACGTGATGACCAACCTATTATTTTCTCAAGGACACTGGATACGAGCAATATTAAAAGTCCACGTCCATCTCACTAAAAAACACGTTCCAATATATATCGCTAATTACAATAATAAATAGTTTCAACCGTTAATTACAGATGGGTGATCATTATAGAAGAGTTACTAAAGTTATGGAAACTGGTTACACACTTTCGATCATATGCGTGATCCTCGCGATAGGAATATTCTTGTACTTCAGGTTAGCAATGATTTAAAAATTCAATATTTAATTTGCACAACTTAGTAAATGTCACCTACAATGTAATACATTATATGGGTGATTCTCATCAGATCTGTACTGGTTGCGGACGGGACATTTGCATTTTTCATGGCCGTTTATATCTCATACTAACCATTATAGATATAAGAGTAATGGCTCATTTTATTCAACAATGATATTCCAAACTTTGTGCCACAAAAAGGATTCTGCAAAAATCTGTCATGACCTTTTGGAGTCAAAATAAAACAAAAATGTGTCCCATCCACAACTTTTGAGAAAAATAAACTGCGTTAGTTCTTTAATTGACTAACATTATGCTCAAAGATTATCTCCTCATTATTACGTGGTATATGTCCAGCTTACCTTTCAAAGTGAAAAAAATAAGGATTTATTTACTTTTAGGCTTTAATTTTAGCTTTTTCTGATTAAAAAAAATTGTCATGCTAAATGTCCCATCCGAAACATTCTTCATTTAGTGGAACACGAATGGTATTATAACGTGTATTATTGTGCCAAAAGTTGGTCAATTAATACAGACACACAGTATTGTAGAAATTAAGCACAATCTTCCAAGTATTATTGAAAAATAACTCAATTTCTACCGTGTGTGTGTTTGAAATTACAGGCAACCTGTCCCATCCGCAATGGGGGTTTCTTGTAAGCCCTGGATAATATCAAATGGCTATTTATATTTTTTCTGTAAGAAATTAACCCTGCTAATTAATAAATAATAAATTTTTTTTACATATATTAGCCGTTATTCCAGGTTAGACAAATAAATGACAATGTCCCATCCGCAATGGATGTCCCATCCGCATCGCCTAAATTAAGGTATATTATATACATTTATACAGCCAACATAGGCCAATATGAGCCTATGTTTTCTATTATCGTATTATTTTGTTATCTGAACATGTTTTCATGTTCAGTTCATGTTGTTATCATGAACTGATTTAAATTTAACTTGAAAAATCTTTCAGCCACATTATCATCAGTCTCCAAGAAGCATAGTGATTGAGATCTATTTTGTACAATAAAACTCCACATTATTGTGAGCAATGTCAAGCCACAACATGTTGGCTCTGCCTCACAACAACACCAGTACAACAACGTCGGTATTATACTTTAAGCATTGATTGACACATTAATTAGATCCACAATGCAGAATGTGAAACAGTTTGATGGCATCTCGCGAGTCCATATTGTCAAACAATTTTATTTACATTGGTTGTTGCTTCTGAGTTTATTCATAAATCATTAATAGTTACGAGACATCGAAAGTGCAGTTTGTGATGAAGAAGAGTGAGAATTAATAATATGTGTTATAAATCCAGACAGTAAATCTGGTGGGAAAATATCACGGAAGTTAGAAGTAAGAGGAGTTATATTATGTAAAGGAGTTAATAATTAATCTTATTAAATAATTGAACTACCTCTAACAACACATAGCCCGTGGTATTCACCAAAACCGGGCATTCAAAGATGCTCGAAATAGAGCCGCTATTGATGAAGGAAGCTGTCCTTGTAGTCCAAGCTGACTGGTCCGAGAATATTAAACTTCGACAATCTCGCGAAGAGAAACGTGCATACTACTATGAGTGCCAATTTGCACTGCGTCCCATGCATATATGGACAAGTGAAGGAGAGATAGCATATGAAGGGATAGGCGACACTACCGATCACAAGGCATGTGCGGTTTTCGCAACATTTGAACATGTTATTCTTAAGTATGTTGCAAACAAGGATCACTTTATTGTAGTGACAGACTCCCCTACCTCACAGTTCACAAACAAGTACATTTTTTACTTGGCCCAGAAATTCTCGAATACCTATTATGTAACAGTTCAGTGGATTTATCTCGAGACAGGACATGGGAAAGGGGTTACCGATGGCATTGGGGCTGCCATAAAGAGATGCGTCAAAGACATTATCGCCCATATCGGAAACTTAAGTTCCGATTATTTAGAGCAGCAGTAGTTCCAGTGCTCCTCTATGGGAGTCCATGCTGGGATCTAACTGCTGAGGACACCAAATCTCTGGATGGCATATTCACAAGAATGCTACGCCGGGTTCATTGTGTCAAGTACAATGCACACATCTCCAACCCGTCACTATATAACATTGGAGGTGTCTCATTGGTTCCCCCAAGCTTGACACATGAACAAAATCGCCTCCGCTTTGCAGGACATTGCTTTCGCCGTGAGGACCAGCCAGTGCATAATCTTGTACTTTGGTAGCCTCATGGAGTGAATAAGCCCATGACTTTCTTGAGACGCATCTTAAAGGACACTGGCCTTGAAGATGCTGATGATCTAGCAAATGTCATGGGTGATAGGGAGTTGTGGCGGCGCAATTTTGTCGACAAGCCGGCACAGCATTCTTAAAAATGCAGCTGCAATGCAGCATGCCGATCCTAGTAGTAATCGCCCATAATCCCAACATACCCATATACACAGCTAAAGATGTTATGAAAAATCTACCCCAATACAAATCTATCAAAACGTTTGTATATACCAAAGCAGCTATAGATGTAATTAAACAATCATTGCCAAATGTGAAAACTATTAAGGATACATTGAAGGAAGGAAATCGAACTAAAGCCGAAAAGTTCAACTATCAAAGTGAAACTTTCATTATCGTGTCTAGCTAAGGAAGTCGAACTGAAGGTCTCTCAGGACGAAATATATAGAGACTGTGGCTCTGATTTTGGAGGCTTTGATGAGCCGGACATTGATGACTTTGGTATGCAACATCAGTTCCACTGACTCTACTGATATGGTTTTTAAATTTTTTAGTATTCAGTTTTGTTATGAAAGTTGCGGATGGGACATTAATTAAATTAATATAAAATTCCAAAATAATGTTTGTGTTATGAAAATAGAGCAAATTTTTGCCCTTTGCATTTACTGCCATCTTTCTCTCCAATTGGTATTGCTTTAAATTTCCCGTATTCACAAAATATTCATTAAACAATATATCATGTCCCATCCACAACATTCATAATAAACCAGAAGTAGTTCAGACTGCATGGTTTTACGTAGGTAACAATTCAATATTTAGTTGCAAAACTTTGTGATCACAGTACATATATATTAAACAATATCTGAAGACGTTTATATATAAATTAGCTTTCGAATCCCCTAGAGATGGTTTGACATAAGATACACTGCTGAATTTGTATGATTTTTTAAAACAAATGGGTGTTATTTACTTTTTTTTTATAGCAACAAGGTTCTTATTATTTATATAAATAAATGCCAAAACAGTGTTCTTAGTTTCTAACTCAAAATATAAGTGAATCTTATTTGCAAACATAATCTATCAACACGATGACATGGCTCTGTCCCATCCGCAACAATGGTAGACAACCAGATTTAAAATACTAGTATGTTAAAAAGACAAGAGCTATTGCTTGGAAACTTTAAAACACCATACTAGTATTATAAAACATTAATTTAGTACTGGAATATTTAACTTTATAACTTTTTTTAAACCTTATTTAGACCTTTGTCCCATCCGCAACGCGGTACAGATTTGATGAGAATCACCCATATAGAGTCCTCTATATAATGCTATAAACCATAAAGCGGTTATACACACCAAATCATACAACCCATAAATGTAATAACGATTATTTTAAATATTAATTTTCAATAAACTTGTGTAAGATTACCAGTTATCATTTATTAAATTTTATATACATCCATAGAATATTATATTATTTATTGAACACAGAATAATAAATGTATTGTGCACGCCACCTTTATACAACACCGGTAACTTTCGTAATTGTGATTCTATTTTCAAACCCGATCCAAGCCCTGTTGGTTTATTTATGAGTGTTATTTTAGGTAACTTTATAATTTTTCATCAGTGGTGGTCGGCCTTAACCAATGACCATATTTTAGTGGTTTGTTACTTCACTTTTAACATTATCGATCAAAATCACTAAATAGAAATGTAATACATTTGAAGAATTTATAACACGAATTTATAGGGAAGAATGGTCTCAGCTTACGGACCTAGGGTTTAATAGTAACTCTAAAAATATCAATTCTTGTTGTATTTGGAATGACCATAAAAAATTTAGTTGCAAGGCAATGTCTTAGAGCCAAGGCACATCATACATACATATTGTATTGCACCTCGCTAAATTCAGCTAATGAGTGTTTTTTAAATAAATAAAATAAATAAAAAAAAATAAATAAAGTGTTTAGTAAACTTTAAAAAAACTAAGATAAAAAAGCAGGTTACATAGACAGTGTATTCTAACGAAAACAATAAACAGAAGTAGAATTATTGTTTACGACTAATTATTTGTGTTGGAGATAATTTTTTTCAATTGAGACCAACTTTGGGTTGCAACCAGGCGACTCTTTCACGAAGCGACCAATTAGCAGTCGTATAAAGTTCCCATTGGTAATATTTATAGTAGTTAATACTGGCAGTTAATTAACTTAAATCTATTCGAGCTAAACCACAATCAAACGCTGTCGATTTCGAATCAAACGAATCAAACTCACTGTCGATTTTATTGGAAGCCGATTCCTCCAACAATTCTTTGTACTTCATTGAATGTTTAAATGCCACATTATGAGTTGTGTTGCAAATTGTATTTTACCTTTTAAACTACAGGAGAGTCCACTTCTTGGGGTTTCGAAGTCTCAGTAAAGGCGAGGTGATTTAATTTACTCTGCCAAGCAATAATTTGCTCTGATTGTTATTTTACGTAGGACTCAAAGTGTTTCGGGGATTTCGCTAGCAATTAGCTTTTAAAGTGTCCGATTGAATTAATTCTTAAAGAAAGGGGATGTTCCTTCCTGCCCTCCAGTATTGCCTTCCCAGATTAGATAATCCATTAACTCTTTTGGTCTGCTCCATATGTGAGTAGGTTAGGGTTAGTACAAACATTATCCAAAGCTTTTAACCAAATCTTTTAGTAAAGCAAAGCATTCTTCAATCTCAAGTGACCATTTGAAATTAAAGTGTCTTGTAATCTAATTAAACTTTTCATCCTAAGTTATCTACGATTATCCTACTTATGTAAGCCACCTTAGGAATACATAAGAACACATTAACTGTAGTTTTTACATTAATTACGGTGCAATTTTCAAGATTACTCTTAGTTTAAATTTTGATTAATTTGCAATTATTGTGCCTTTTCTGGTTCGCCACCTACAGTTCCCAGCACGATAAGCATGATCGACGCGGATTTTACATTGTAACAGATTAGATAAGTTATTATTGTGATGTTAATTGCTGTCCTTTTGGAGTAGATATTTTACCCAATTTGGGTTAACCCATATGAAAAAGGCGTTATTAGAACATATAATAATTGATCGTTATAATTTTGAATAATTTATAACCGAGTTTTCATAATCGAACTAACAATTATTCACTTTATCCGTTTGAGTGAAAATTTGTGTAGGCAGCAGCGTTCTAAACCAAGTCCGTAGCATAAAATATCTTGGAGTATTTCCCAATATTTCAAGATCTGAAAATTTTTCCTTTCCAGCACCTCTTTAAGTATCAATTACCGTAATTTATGCACGGTATCATGCATACGACAATTTTGGATTGTCAAGATTCTTCAAACGCTCTGGGTTTGACCACACGCATCAAACTGGGTCGGTTTATGAAAATAAATTTTTTATACAACGCAAAATGTAATCGTAGGACAGAGATCAATATCGAGTGACGACGTAGCATTAATTATAAACCGAAACAAATTTTTAGCGAATTTCAAATCGTTTGTTTTTCAGATGAAATTCCCTTCCTTTAATAATCTAATACAGACTTGCATTTAATGCAATTTTAAACAAAATAAATTAAATAATTTAATTAATATTATTATAAATAAGTATAACATAAATAGGCATATCAATTAATGATATAATACACAAATAATTTTGATAAAAAAAAATAAAATAAAACATTTTTCAATCATTGGCAGTTATCGCCCCTCTCATCAAGAAGACAGGTCCTTCATCATCTTACTAGCGAAAGCTACCGAAAGCTACTGCGGTGAAGGTCCTGAAATAGGATTTCTAAAGTCACCCCGTGCAGTTATATCTCAATACTTTTATATAATATTTGTATAATATTTTGCCTGATAAACAATATTATTGTTATTGTCCCCAATTCGATTGCAAAATTGCGGCTTTTTGTGAAATGTTTCACAGATGTTTGGAACAATATTATAAGAAATAACCTATAATTGATAGAAATAAATGTGAATGTATAAATGCTCTTCCAATTTCAAGAAAACAATTAATTATTATCTTCT
Organism: Nemertoderma westbladi; assembly: GCA_032718475.1. Taxonomy (NCBI): domain Eukaryota; kingdom Metazoa; phylum Xenacoelomorpha; order Nemertodermatida; family Nemertodermatidae; genus Nemertoderma; species Nemertoderma westbladi. Next base: position 164,901 of record JAUCBJ010003773.1, read on the forward strand.
TTCAGAGCTCTGAGATGTCCAAGGAATACCATACATCTAAACTTTTGTCTATCGTTAGCATTTACGTGTATAATAAGCCTAATTTGGTTCTCAGTCGTCGCTTCAAACGTAGAAAATTTCATTAATGATGAGGTTAGTTCACTAACAAGATTAATTACTTTATATTAATAAATCATTTATTGAGGTGTGCAGGCCTATAAGGTAGTAAGTTTATTTCACGCTATAATGAAATAAAGCGTGCGAGGGACCGTATTATATAGTTGTTGTTGATTCTTATCTACTAACTAATTTTACAAATAGGTACTCCATACATTATATTATACCCATGACAATTCTGCTACTTCGAACGAAGAACTTAATGTTAAAGTTATAATACTGTAGCTACACGATCCTATTACATGTTCTAGTAACATACAAAGGGTCTTCAAAGTTACAGTCACGTATAATTTAGGAATAATAAATGATAAAAGACATCGATTCAGCAGTTAACTTGAAGGCGGTTTGTGTCTAATCAAAGCAAAGTAAAGCAACACCCAGATTTATGAGTTTTTGGATGCCCATTGAACGAATTTTCCAGTTTAATATGTGGGATTTAAGGGTACCTAGGGATTTCTCCTCGGAACTACCATTCCAGGATGCGAGTTTTAATTGGGAAAATATTTAACCATAGGCAATGTACGCGAGGGAGTCATTGTTTTGGGCATTCGTCCGATATTAAACCAGCATTGCGGTTACTTTCTGGCTTATCAGTCAAGTTTAATAAGTTTCGCATAATTGCGATCACCATGATTGGTCCCGATGAGCTTTCTGTACCGCAAATTACGTTACGTCTTCACAAAGCCATCAAAATATTAATTGGTATTGGGAGACAGACATACAAATAATACAATTGATACTGTTGAACGGGCAAACCCACATAACCACCCCAGTAATACCCCCCCATAACACCCCGGGTCGAATAGGACGCCATACTAAAGCGATGTAATTGATGATAATCACTTAATTTTAAACAAGTTTATCAAAGAAAGTTGGTTTAAGCAATTTTTTTTCAATTACTCTCATTATATTCACTTGCATGCATAAAACACAAACATGTATAAAAATGTATAAAAGTTAAAATCAAAATTAATTATATTTTGCTGCTTTAAACAGCTATAAAAAATATATTTTATATTATTCTAATTATATTGTTTATACCAATATAATCGATATGTCCCGTGGGACGAAGTAAAACAAAAATAATAATTAAATAATAACTCATCATTAGAGCATTCCTAGTATTCACCACTCACCAATATATAATTACCATATTTGATAACTTTAGATCCCACTAGAGAGCTTTCGCAGATTGTGTCGCCCCACACCCTAACCAACAAACAAACCTAATGCGTGGACTTACTTACGTATTGAGTTAATATGATGGAATTTTTTAGAGCTTATGAAATACCACAATTAATCGTGGATGGTATTGGATTGTTATATTGTAACGCATCTGCTCAGACACCCTCTGTACTGACTGGAGTACTACAAGGGTGCACAATTGACTCCATTACGTAATGAACATAAACAGCATAGAGCCGCAACTGGTGAGGATCTCGAGTTTACACTGCAAGAACGTATAAGCAGCAGAGATCACGTTCATACAGTCACGGACACCAACTTTGTGGATGACATCACCCTATATTGTATAATATAATACATAATATAAAAATAATCTAAAATAATATATAATTCACATATACTGAGCAACGTATTGCAATAATTGTACTAGGTAAAATGTCCAATGTATGTGGGAATACTACTTGTATGTAGTATGTATATTGTGTTTGGGGGTTGCATGGCAACTGTGACTAGATAGCCCCGATGCCAGTCCTGGCTTCGGTACCGGTACAGTTACTTTTACCAGCTGCTTATCAGCTATCTTTATATGGAGTATATTATATAGATCTGGGAAATCTATTATACCTATCTATTCACCCGAACCTCGCATCATGGTTCACTACATGGCGCAGTGCATTTAATGTTCGAACTAATGTTGGAAATCACAACACGTCTTCGTGAAAACTTGGGGCATCAAACATACCGCCCAAGTCCAGGAAGAAACAAAGCCCTGCCACATCAGACGAAGAGTAGGACAACCCCCGTTTAAACTGAATGACTTCGAGATGCTACTCGCAAAACAACAGGCAGATAACCAGGCTGCCATGGCTTAACGGCAATCGGGCGTAATCAGACGATCCTCGCAAGTGTTAAACCCATCGTAAAGCTGTTAATGTATAAATGCGAATGATCTGCGTCCTATACACGCTCATTCAACCCCCCCCCCCAGAAGGATGCAATCTGGACCCAATTCATGGCTACAAAGGAAACGACGTTCCTCCATGCCTGGGGAGTCACTCCTGTCACCTCATCCCCAGAGTATCCCAGGGGAAATGGCCATGCAGAGTCAGTCGTGAAGGCCATCAAGGGCCTCTTAACCAAGACTGTAGGCAACGTCACCAGTGAGAAGTTCCAGTAAGGGCTCCTGGAACTCTGCAACAGCCTACGGGAGAGTGGCCTTTCGCTGGCTGGCCACCCCATGCGTTCATGGGTGCCGGCACATCGATCAGCCGGGATGGAACTCGATCGGATCACACCGGCTCTAAAAGGGACTCAGAAGGCCCTCTGCATCTACAATCGGGGCACAGCAGCCTTGGCACCCACATCTGGATACTGAACCCGGCTACCAAGCGATGGGACCGCGCTGGCACAGTCATGGAGGCTGGGGCAAACTGCCAGTATACAGTCCAGTTGCCGTCCATCCGGTCACTTGACCAGAACAGATGGTTCCTTCTTCCAGACACCTCAGCCAACCAGGAGGAACCAACAACTACTCCAGATTCCCCAACTCCCCCACGACGGACCAAGCCTGGGACACACCCCTGTAGGATATAAAAGACGTGCCGGCACTCAAGTACCCTCAGAGGGCACGCAGACAGCCTGACAGATTATAACCCCCCTTACAAACTTATAAACTGATAGATCGCCAAGCGACGCGCTTCGAGCTCGAAAGGGGGTGTGGGAATACTACAATTGTATGTTGTATGCATATTGTTTATGGTGCATGGCAACCGTGATTAGATAGGCCCGATGCCAGTCCTGGCTTCCATACCGGTTACTTTTACACAGTCATACAGTCATATTTTCATACAGTTACTTTTACCAGCTGCTTGTCAGCTATCGTTATATGGAGTATATTATATAGATCTAGGATATCTATTATACCTATTCTATTTTCACCCGAACCTCTCATCACGGTTCACTACAATGTACAAAGCAAAATCAAAGAAAATTATACTTCTAATGAGAAAAGTCATAACTAGTTAACAATGCGACAACTCTAAAAGTTTTCCGAAGAAACCATAATTTATGAACTTTACATTGTGTGCACTAAACAGCCAATTTTATTAGGAGAATAGGAAAATATGTTTCTAAGTTCTAAGATAGACCTCATTATTATTGCTACTGGTACGGGATATCAGAAATGGACCTGAGCAAGAAAAATATTAATAATATCAGTGAGTTTGGTAATCTTTCTTGCATTTAATCGAATCTTAATTTTAATTTTACGGCGTATAGCAACAAGACAAACGCAGTTTTCCCGGATACAATTTGCGCATTCCTTGACAGCATGGACATAGGACAATACCTTGAGGTTATGTGTCGAAAAACTAATATATTATGAATACCAATAGACAATGTATTTCTCAAACGTGTCACGCAGAGGTGCGGTGGAATCTTGTATTAAGTTACGAATCACTCACTACTACATTCTGACGTGACCAGGAATATTTATAAAGAATATTCAATTATAATGTTAATATTACGACTTTGTTGATGGAATAATTTTAATTTAAATCTTCCTTACCAATAAATCATCATTACCGCTCTGGTGAAAGAAATTATAATTACATGATTTTGATTTATGTGAGGTAAACAATCCCGGGTTGTTTGCCTTACGAAACGCGTTACCGTATTCTAACTGGAATTATAATTAATCTGTTAATACTGTACATCGTTAATACGGTACATGAGTAATTGCACATCATCTGAAAAAAAAAACTAATTTCCGTTATACGTGTCTTGGACTTAGGATTAATTAAACCACATTCTTAATTAAAATATGGTTTTAATCCTGAAATAATTTGTAACATCCAACAACACAATGAATCCGGGATGTAGTATGTAAGTTTTACCGTATTACGTTCTACCTTGCATACATAATCGATGTCACATTTTCAACCATGTAACGGACGTAATACATTTAAGATTTTGTTTCATTTCAGGTTGGCTGTAAGACGCTTAATGTTTTAATGCAATACTTCCTGGGCACAAACTATTTTTGGATGCTATGCGAAGGCACCTACCTACACAACGTTTTGGTTATATCCGTATTTCTGTCTGACAACAAAAAACTTCTGCCCTACTATATCCTTGGATGGGGTAAGTGATAATAAATCACCAGTGTTAGGACAGTAGCCCGCCCCGTACAGTAGCCCCCCGGAAAGTAGCCCCCCGGACTTTAGCCCCCCAGCCCCAAAATAAGAGTCGTATTAAGAAAAAAACATCTACATTTTTCATTTATTCAGTAATAATTTATATCACTGAAATTCTAGAATATAATATTTTTTTAATGCTCTTTTTGTATTGGTGAATATACTAGAACATTAGTAGTTATGTTTTTTTTTATGATAGCTAGTGTTTTTTGATAGCTACTATTTTTTGAAATTATAAAAAAAATGTGAAAACATGGATATTTCAGGTTTACAATGTTGTGGAACATATTAATGACCAAAATAATTTTCAAAAAAAAAATACTAGCTACCATAAAAAATATCTACTAAGCTTCTAGAACATTCAACAATATCAAAAAACACTCAAAACAATTAAATATTAATTTTTTTATTTACAAAAAATACTAGCTAGTATAAAAAACACAAACTACCATAAAAAAATATCTACTGTGGTTCTAGAACACTAACCAATATCAAATAACTCTCAAATACACAAAAAAATAAAGGTTAAAAATGTCATTCGGTGGGCTACTGTCAAGGCGTACTACTGTATATACTGTACAAGGCCATGCCATCGAGTTAACTGGGGGCGGTGACTGGGGGCAACATTTTTTTTTACAACAATTTGATATTTTGATATGGGGAGAGTTCTATAAATTTTCATTTGCTGCAATTTGGTCAATCGAAGTAATTGAAGTTTCTTCGTTAAGCAAGATACAAAATTGTATGGTAGCTAGTGTTTTAGGTAGGTTTAGCTAGTAATTTCGACACTGGTTCCGACATCCTACTTCCTTCTATAAATATTTTGTAGTAGCTAGTTCTTATTACTATTTCTATAGAAAATGTTTCAGAAGATGTTAGCTATTAATTTTTAAAAAAATTATGTTCTAGAGCAAATAATTTTTTGTTCTAGAACATTTTTTAGAAAAAAATCTGGATTATATATAAAACGCATGTAATCGTTCTAAAACGTGTTTAAAATCAATAAAAAAAATTGTGAAAAAAAATATTGTGAAAAAAATATTGATTTTAAACACGTTTTAGAACGATCTTGCCCCCAGAAAAAATCTTGCCCCCAGTCACCGCCCCCAGTTAACGCGATGGCATGGCTTTGTATGTAGTACGCCTTGGCTACGGGGGGGCTACTTTCCGGGGTCTACTGCCTGGGGGGCTACCGGCTCTAGTCCCGGGGGGGGGGGGGGGGGGGGTGAAGTCCGGGGGCTACTGTGCGGGGGGGGGGGGGGGGGCTTTATTAATTATTTGTAGTTATGGAATCTAGAACCTATAATCTAGAACAACCTAATAATGACGCGGTCACACTGGTTATACTGAACATGGACATACAAAGTAAATGTATGGCGTAGGGACATACTGAGAAATAATGTCGCACTGCGATGTAAAGTTAGAAAATGTGTCGCCGTGGCGATTTGGTAGTGAGAAATTAATTCCACACAAATAAATAAAATGAGTTTACTTTGGTAGTACTATACTACTAGTAGTATACTAGTTAGTATACTTTGGATTTGGCACTGGGCACTGGGGACGCGGGCCGACAAATTTTAAATTTTCTTCATTTTATATCCAATAAAAGTCACATGAGTAACATTGTCATCATTTAAATGTCCACTGGTTTGTCAATTCACTCATTCTCAAACGTTTTGTATTCTCTCTCAGAACTTTGTAATGGAAATTTTGAAATATTTATTTTAAGTTTATGATTCTTTGTATTATTTTTAATATTTAGTAAGTAGTAAACTAAGTCATGTAAGCCTGTATAAGGCCCGTTTCCGCGCTTCTTGTTTATGTGAGACATTCTGAGCTTTTTTTTGAGCTGTTTTTCTACCTTTTTTTCTAGCTTTTTTTGAGCTTTTTTTCAAGCTTGATATGTCTTTTCTAACGTTCATTTAAAATTAAGATGTAATATGAATGTTCTAGAATTAGATAATTATGATATTCGCCCAGCTTTTCTTTTAGATTTTTTTCTAGCTTTTTTT